>NDXB01012161.1:18605-45052 GCA_002631895.1 Agapornis roseicollis
TTTTTTATCTTTTTTTTTTTTTTTAGTCTAGTGTTAAAATGATATCTTAAAATATATGAAGCTAATACAGTTAGAAAGGCTCAAAATCTACTCTGTATAGGAAGAAGTTGCAAGAGCTGGCAGATGAGCTTGAAAAGCCCTGAGAACCTTTGGTTAGAGGTAGGAGATAGCTGTGATATCCACAAGGACCTGTCAGCCCTGGAGACATTCAAGGCCAGGCTGGATGTGGTTCTGGGCAACCTGATCTAATTCAAGATACCCCTGCTCATTGCAGGGAGGTTGGACTAGATGACCTTTGAACGTCCCTTCCAACCTAAACTATTCTATGATTCTATGATTCTAACATGAAGGTGTGGTCATGGTGCAACAGCAGACAAGAGGAAAGTTGCCTCTTACAGCCTCTTGTCAGGCTTAAGGATTTTAAGTGTAGAAGGACAACTTCTCTTTAGAGCACTTTAGTTTTAAAAAGGGTTCCTGGGCCTATCCTGTAATTTGACACTGTCAGGAAGTTATTCTTGGAGAAAAAGGGGAGGAAGACCTGAGTGTGGGGAGAGGTATCTGGTAGTGACATGCCTGGGGTCACACAATGGGAGAGTTGCTCTTACCCTTCATCACACCTGTGACTGTGCTCAGCCTTCTCTCCTGCTGTTTAACCTGAATTTCTCTGTTCTTAACATCATGCTGTCGATACTAATGATACCTCTGAGCTATGTACTAAATTATTCTTTCTCTGACTTTCAGTTCTTTCTTTCAAATACATGCGGAATTCCTAGCAATGCTTTTAGCATAGATGGGAGGACTTACAACCAATTACTGTATTTAACTGAATCCCAAATGATCTTAAATCTGAAGGAACTTCACAAATTCTGAGGGCTAGCTGAAGGAAAATGTTTTAAAATCATTGTATCAATTATTCAATACTTTCCATATTCTGCTATATGCTATATTCTATTGTAATTCAGAGAAAAGAAAGCCTCTTTTTTTTTCTTTTGCTAGACTATTTTTAATTTATGGTCACAAAGAAAACCTTCTGTACTGAAGGAAAAACAAGACGAGGAGAAGATATAAAAAGGGAATAACAATGTGATTTTCCTTAGTAAAAACTAAATCAGATATTTTGAGAAAAAAGTTGCAGAAGAAATTGCACAACTAACATACCTTCTCACGGAGAAAAAATATCAAAAAATAAAATCTCTGCTGGGTCAAAAGTTCGTTTGCATCGAAAGAATAAGGAAAAGAAAAATACCAGCCATTTGTACCATATGCAATGATTGTTCACATGTTTGTAAGGAATCTGGTCAATAAGCTCAGCACCAACGGAGACCGCTGTGCTATCCTTGGTCAAGGCAGTGGGGATGGCTGCGGTCTCTAAGGAAGAAACTGCCACTGCAATTGCTTACATCAAGGCTCCTGCTCCTTTCAGGCAGGCTGCCTCAGAAGCTCAGTTTTGCCACTGTATGAAGGGCAGAGCTATGCTGAGGCTCAGTGACTCCCAGTATTTGTGAGTAATCACAGTATCCACAAGTAATGGAATTTTGTCTAAAAGATATCAGCAAGCGAGGGCATTATATGTTTCCTTCATTAACCAGTAGTATTGTGTTTTTACTGCTACTTCCACAGAACTATAATGTCAGCAAAACTTAGGTCTGTAATATATGGTATTGCATTCATTATAGTAAGAATTGTCCTGTAATTTTTTCATTACTTTTTAAGGGATGGAACTTGGATTTGGGGCTATTTCTCTAGAGTATCTCTAAGAGTTACTCACCTCTCCAACACTGTATGGGGGGCAGCAGTGTCTGTAACAGCCAAGGTCTGGTCCTTGCCAGACTCTCCATTTAGACTGAGTCTTTAATACATAGTGCAATCCCTTGTGCTTTTGTGGGTATATCATCTCAGATGCCCATGACTTTTCAAGAATAAATTCAACACCTGTCTCTCTTATCTCCCTCTAGTCTAGCAGATTTCTGTATCAGCTACTCAGTTTGTGTCTTAAAGTCTCCCTTACTCACCTTGTTCCTTTCTACTAGCAGTAACCAGTCAACTTGTCCCTGGGAGGTTTAGCAGTGTGCACAGAGTTCTGCTTGATTGTCTAATGCTTTTCTAATCTAGGTTTTCTTTTCCCTTCCAGTCTTAAGCAGCAGGGGCCATGTTCTCCTTGCTTGCTTACATTCTACATTCTCCTATTCCAATCCTAAAGATAACAACTTGTAGGATTATTTCTTCTAAACTGGTTTCATTGTGCCTCATTTTATAGGTTAGATTATGATCTCTAGGTGACAGCTTCCAGAGATGTAAGGGGATATGCTGAAGAATTTACCTGCTTCTGTCTGAAAAAGCGGAGGGAGCTCTTAAGTTTGACAAGAAAGACATGTTTTGCTTTCATGGTGATCACTGAATCCAGCTGCATTAGACGGCAGCCATGCTGCCATGGTATGATCTGAGGAGAAGTCTGGGGAGGGGAGGGTGATTGCATGTAAGCTATGGAGAGCATGTGCAACCGAATAACGTCTTACTGCATGCACTGCTTCTTTACTTTTGCTTCTGTCACAGTAAGACCATAGACAGTTGGGTTTTACTGTCAGTGAATGCTTCAGTGAATCAAGCACTGGTCAGAATAGAAAAAAGGAATAAGCTGGGAAAAGAAATAACTACTTTGTTCGGGAATATGGGCAAAATAAAAATGCTGCTCTGCAGAATGGATCACTGATATATTTGTCCTTCCTTTTTCAGTGATGAAAAGCACACAAGGAAAATATACATGAATGTGCATGTTAGCACACAGGCACATACACACAGCTCATAAAGCAGAGCCAAAAGGTGCACTTTTACTACGGAAGGTGTAGTGCTGACCTGTTTCATTCATGTTTTGAAACTGCCTTATTTTATCTCACTTGTGGTGCTCTATAGTTGTGACTGCTGCTTGATACAGAACAAAGAAATGGACATTTCATCTCACATGTAGCTGTATTTATTCCCCTTATAACATTTCTCAAATTTTATTGATAGTACTGAATAGTATAAAATAAAATAGAGAAAATAATATCTGGGACACGCTATGAGTGTTTGCTAGATCTTTTGCTAATTTAAATTCTGAATATTCTTTCAAATAAATTTAAATTCTGAATATTCTTTCAAATAAATTTAAATTCTGAATATTCTTTCAAATAAGTCTGAAGGTAAATTTTGCTACCTTGTATTATTAGGATGAATCTGTTGATTTTAAATTTTATGATTTGTTTCTGGTTTCATCTTCTCTGTTCTGTTCTTCCAGTTTAGGAAATCCCTGAACTGAAATAGCTGAAGGTGGGAGACTTAGAAGTGTCCCATCTAGTTGCCTAGTTCTTATTCTTACTTGGTCATCTGCTTATGCTGGAAACAGGCATACCTTTGGTGTGACCAAGTGTAGTCATTCTTATGTTCATATTTCATTTGACAGTAGTTTGAGTTTACAGGAAATAATCCTATAATAATTTCCTCTTTTCAGTGACAGATGTATTTGGCAACAACTTAAAGCAATATAAGCTTGCAAGTCCTTTGATTCTTATTTCCTATGAGCTTTCCTAGTGATGGGAAAGAGAAAACTCAAGTGGTTTATCCAAAACATACTCATAGGCTGCTCAGACAAAGCACAGGGGTGCTTTGTGGACTCAGATGTTTAAGGCAGTAAGAGAGCAAAGCTTCATTTCTAGGAAAAATGAAAAAGAAACACATGGTTAAGCAGTCTGTGGGAATAGTGCTGCAGCTCCTGAGAGCTGGAGACCACTGAGCTGTATGGGCAAAGAGGATAGGTACTGGAGGCACCAGGCACAGCAACTCTGTGGAACTGCTCTTCCAGGTAACCTACAGCATACTGAGCTGAAAGGCAAGAAACTTCATATATAGCATGCTTGATCTGCCACGGCTCTGGTGCTATTTCTTATTCTTCCTTTACCCTTGGCAAGCATCCCAGGGTAGGGAGCACCACATGTCCCAGCCATTGCTGCTGGTGGGAGAGAAGATAAAATTATTTGCCAGTAGCCTCCTGAGTGACCCAGGAGATCAGTAGTGAGATTAGAAAAGAAACCTCAGTGTCTTCAGTCTCAAAGCACATGTCCAAAAGAAGTCATGGAAATGTAAAGTCTTTTTCACTTTCTGCTCCCCTCCCACTAGCTAAGGGTGAGACAGCTCTGATTGTGCAACCCTGCAGCTATTCCTGAGCCTAGACTAATGAGTAAGTCTGGGAAAGTGGGATATTTTATTTCAATGGAAATTGAAAATCCTGTATTGGTTCAGAACCTGATCTAGGTTATACCCTAGTGGTCAGGCAGAGCTGGATGTGCCCTCAGCCCAGTGTGGTACTCAGGGCATCACTGAGCCTCTTTAATCCTCAACCTCTACTAAAAGCTCTGGGCAGTACTGTAATACAGTTAACAACTGGACAATTTGTTCACCCAGAGAAGTATTCATTGGCTCACTTACTGTATTTATATGCAAATAATGTATTACACTATACTGGAAAGGCTTTTTACAAGGAATGTAGTGCTTATCCTAAGAAACAAGAACTTTTTCTGGAACATAGGCTTGTGCTAAGTAACAAAGAAAATACATTTCCTGCAGGCCTGTGGTGCCATGATGTTTCCCCTGTTATCTAACCAGCTTCACTACGTATCAGCTGATAAATACTAACTCCTATTAGGTGTTTATTGTTGCCTTTGACTAAGTAATGTAGACGTATTCCTCTTTTCCAGGACTGGGTAAGAATTCCAAGATTTGTGACTAAGAATGAGAAACCCAAGAACTTCTTAAATGATACATATTGGAATCTTTTTTATTCTTTCTATTAGCTTCAACAGGTGAAATTTTTCCTCTACTTTCCCAGGGATAAACTTTGGACAAGATCAGTTGAGCTCTCTGCCTCCAACAGCTCTGACTGTATCCATAGCCCACTAAAGTTACCATGAGTCTTTTGTAGATCCCCCTTTAGGAGACTGGCACAAGTGAAAACCAAAATATGATGCTCCTTGTTTTTCATGCAACCTCTGTTACACCTGAAAGATGAGATTAAGGCTTAGAATTGTGATGATCTAAATTAAGGTATTTCATTTTAATGATGTGATATCAGTCCAACCTCATTCTGTGGCACATGCTGGTGCTGTATGCATATCTGGCTTTGTTTTGAGTAGTGTTATGAGGACTCTGAACCTTTGACCTTTTTCATTTCTGCATGTAGAAAGTCCTGGAAAATTCCCTAATGGCACAAATTATAGGAGGTGCCAGACTCGACTCTGGGAACATTCACATGCACTCCCTCTCTCCCTCTGCGTTTTTCCCTACTGCACTTGTCAGACTCTGAGGAGAAGATAATCTTCATTTTACACAGGGGAAATTGGATGTAGTGGAAATGTATCACAGCAGCGAAAAAAGAATTGACAAATAACCCTCCTCAACATGGCGTTCAGATGTAAGGGGTTTTTATTCTCTCCCCTCCCAGTTCTTGCTGTTCCTGTTTCTGAATGAAAACGAGGGAAATAATACTACCTCTTCTCTCTCAGAGCAAGTATAATACCTACATATGCATAAAATTCAGCAACAGGAGCTATTATCAATTTAAACCATTGTTTTCAAAATTAGGAGAAAAAAGGCTGTCTTACTGTCTTTATAGTAAAAACCTCAAACAGATTAGGTCAAGTCTCTGCAGACGAAGTAATTCTGTGGTGCTTAAAATGATAGGAACTAATCTCCATGAAACCTGAGTCCAAGCGTATAGGCTATTAAATATATCTATATGCTATAGGCAGAGGAGAAGATAAGAGGTCCAGCTCATAATGAGAAACGATAACTCTACAAACTTTGTTTACAGTTTACCCCAAAGACCACAGATTAACACAAATCTCAGAGCATCTTTATTACAGCACTGCATTGGAGAGGGGGCTGCCAACAGAGGATGGAATTGCTAAGTAGGCTGGGACCATCTGTCCTCTCAGGGAGGTGAAAACGTGCATGATTGAGTGACACCTGCTTGTCAAGTGTGGCCTGCTGGGAAATTTTCTTTTGGATCACTGAGTTCAGAGTACATTACCTGCATTAAAATCAGACAAACAATCTCATCAGCATTATGCATTTAAGAAACTCATGGAAATATCAAAATAAAACACATATTCAAGATCTCTAGACCTTGCAAGATTAGGAGCTCATGTTTTGTTTTCCATATTGGCAAGCTTAGCTTCTGATGGAAACTGAGCATTTAAAAAAGGCATTTTCTGTTATTGTAAGGATCACTGGAGATAAACCAACAGGCAATAAAAGCTGCCTTTTTCCTTTATTTTTTTTTTCTCCTTTTTATTTTTTTTCTGTAAAAGGACTGAGTTCTTGCTATAAAACAAATTTTTGCAGACTTTGTATGGATAAAATCATTCTCATTATGAAATGGAATAATTTTGACTACAGTCTGCCTAATGCAAGGAATTGCCTTTTTTAAAATATTTAACCACCTTGGAGCATATTTAAGCAATATTTAATAAACCTATGTAAAGGAGGACAGGAAAATATGGAATGGCAATCCTGTCTGAACTCAAGCTGCTGGGAAAAAAGCTATTCCTTCCCCTCCCTTTCCAAAAGCACCACAGCATGAGTTAAGGTCAGAGTGTCAGCTTGAATTTCCACTGTGGATCTTGATTTTTCTCTCTTGCGTGGTTATCAACTTGATCATTAGACCTACATCTGGATGCCACTGAAAATCAGTGGCTATAATAAAGGGGATGTTTGTGTCAGGACTTGACCTTTAAAGTGATTTATATTTTACTTTTTTCAGATTAAGACTTATCTGCTTTTTATTAAATTGGAAATATGCTTATCATTAAAATCTGTGTCTGATTCTAATTACTGTTTTCACTTGTTGAATTCCAGAGTTATAGGCAAAAAAGAAAAAAAAAAACAAACCTCTTTAAAACAAATATAAAAATAACAGAAGAGGAGGAATAGAGAAAAAGAAAATGGCTAGCAGTAAATGTGTGTCATGAGTAAATAGCACTGTAAGTCCTATCGCAAAATAGCTTGTACTCCAGTCATTGATTAATAATAGCAGTAATTCTATAAACATGGATTACTAAAGCTTATTAAAGACAATGACAAAAAACTGCAGTGGATATTGAGTTGGGTCCTTGCAGTGTTAGGAGCGTTATGCTTCAGTTTTCCATTTTCTAGTCAACAAATAACATATGTTTCTTCTGGAGAGTACAACAAGAACTGTGTGTGTTACTTTCATTGTTGTGAGTGTTGAAAGAACCTGCTAGCACTATGATACAAGTGTTAAGTTTATGTGTATTTCTCTCTAACAAAAGGTGCAACAGAAATCCAAGGAAGGAAAGCAGGATCCATCATTTTCCTGCAGAATACCAGAGCTGTCCTATTGTTGATGTTAAAGAGAGTTGTGTCTATCTATAAAAAGGTCAATTAGCTCAGAGAGCTCTGGGATCACATCATGCTGCCCCTAGGAGGTCCCACCTGAATCAGTTCTGCCCTGCAAAGATTCCCCATGTTGCTGGTACTGCTGGCTGTGGGTGAAAGGGTGTCTGAAGGCAAGAAGCTGTCCTGGGAACAGTGGGTGCTGCCCTGGCACTGCAGGTGTAAAGCTTTGTCTGACCATGCTGCAGTATCTTTCAGTGCAGTGTGGGTGCTGGAGACCAAGGCAGGAAGGGGGCAACCTTACCTTTGTGACTCTGATATAATCAAGGACAGGTAATAGCTGATACTGATCTGAAGCTGTTGGAGGTCAAGGACTGGATCAGCTAGTTGCTCCTTCCTCTAGACAGCTGTGGTTGGAAATGGTGATAGAACTTTCTTTCTCCTGGATGCACACTACTTGAATTACCAGAAATGATGGTATAGATTTTATTGGATGTTGGGATCACCAGGATCCTGTCCATCTTCAGAAATTTCCTTCAAACAATGCCAAAGAACTCAGACAAGCTACATTAGTGCAAAACAAGCAGAAATTAAGAGTGAGGTCCCTTGCTCTTAAATATCTTGCCTCTCCAGCGTGTGGCCTTGCTGGCAAGACATGTTGTATTTCAAAAGGATTAAATGATTACACTAACCTAAACATTTCTTCAGTGACCTCGCTCTAGTTGTTGCTATGCTTACCTGCAAATACAAAACCAAACAGATGAGCTGGTTCTCAGCCAGGGAGTCAAGAAAGGTCTCTGCAGAGAGAGGAATGTTCACACAGTAACTTTTTCTTTTTAATTTGTACTACGTTGCTTAGACTGGAGTGCTGAAAAAATAACTGCAATGTGTCTTCTGCTCTTGGAGGGGCTTAGGGCTAATGCACAACATCTTGGATCCTGTTCTGTGGTTTTTCACATCCTTCGTGGTAACCCAAATACAACCTGCAGCTATCGGTTAATGTCAATAATGCTTCTTTTTGATAGGTTTTGGGTTTTTTTTTGAGTTGTTGCTCCCTTCTTTGAGCAGCATTTTGTCATTCCTGAACATACCTTTACCTTTTCTGTCCAAATGACTGCCTTCAGAATATTACGTTACAATTCACTGATGAAAGAACGACTAATGATTATAAAAAAAAATCTAAGGATACATGCTAGAGGGTTTTCTTGTGTGAAAAATGCAGTTGAAAACAATTAATTTTATTCTGTATCAGTTCTTCTGCCATCTCATCTCCAGCACACCTGGTGCTTGTGTATTAAGCGATGTGATTAATATCTGTCATTTATAGTTTGTTTTCTCACTAATTCTCTAGCAGTGTGGGAATCTTGTGAAAGAAATGCCTTTTCAGTAGCATTTAGTTCTGTTTTCAGGTGTATCTGAAGCTGTGTGTTTACTAGAGATAGCTGCATTGTCTTAAGGAGAGGGGAGTTCAGGCTCAGTTTGGTGTTTTTCAGCAGGATCATTTCCTCACAGAAAATTCCTGTTTGTTATATCCAACATAATCTGTGGAGATGGAGAACAGGAAGAGTATTTTTGGCTTTTCTTTTCCTGCTAGCTTGCCTGCCCAGCAGATGTGAGGGGACTGTGAGAGCTAGTTCCTTAGCTTCTATACTTAACTGGTAGCAGATCAGGTCTGTCTCAAATCTCCTAGAAGATTTGGCAGCCTGAAAGCCCAGACTGGTAGCTACTCATCCTGTAGCTCCTGATGAAGCTGGACTTCCAGCCTTTTGTCAGGATCTCTTGTTTCTAGTTAAGATATCATCAAAGCTCTGGGAATCTCCCAAGTTCATAATTCTTATCAGCTTTTCAGACAGATTGCCACCAATTGTGTTTCCTAGTAGTCACACAGCTCCCAGTTTTGAACTGTCTTCCCTGAGAGACCATCTCAGAGTAGAGGTTCCCAGTGATTGCACAATCCCTTTTGCTGGTGCCGGACTCACAAACTGTGACTGCTAACCACGAAAATAGTCTGGGGTCCATTAGGTCTGCAGCTCTAGCATAGCCAGAGAAGTGCTCCCACCACTTGCTGGTGTCAGTGGTACTTGGGCAGATGGTGGGACTGCTCGATTTGGAGTACACATTCAAAGCTTGTCTATCTTCTAGAAGGTTTGAGGGTTTTGTTCCAAACTGCGATAAAATCCCTGTTTCAGTGGAGCCACCTCTGCTGAAACAGGTATAGCAGTAAAGTGAAGTTGGTGCCCTCAGTTCCTGTAGATGTTGTATGACCATCACCCGAAAATCATAAATCGCCTGTAAAGCTAAACTCCAAACTAGAATATTGTCTGGAACATTTTGCTTAAAACCATCTGGTTTTACAAGTTTGTTGTTGCTAACTATTAGGCATGCTTATTGCATTCTTCTGCCTTTGGTATTTGAGATCTGATTTCTATTGACGTAAAGGCTACTTCGTGCCACTCTCACTGTTCAAAGAGGTTATTCAGTAGATGTAAATGTAGTTTGCTCCCACCTTGAGGTCTGTTTACATCACCAGAAATGTTTACAATAGCCTTTCTTTAAATTGAGATCAGGGTTTTGAACTGCAAATCCATTTAATATGGTAAAGATACACAAAGATACCCCGAGCTTATTCTGGGTTCATTAACAGATACCATGACTTCAGCACCTTTATTCTCAGTCTACAGAGGTGTAACCAAGAGGCCTTTTGTCTGTGTTTTCAGTTCCAGTACAGCCAGTAGACAATAAGAAAAAGTATTTCCTTGGTCACATTTAAGAGCTTCCTTCTATTGCCTCCCACTTGCATACAGCTTTTGTTCTTGTTTTCATATGTTTTCATTTCTTGAATAAATGGACATAAAAAAAAAAAAGCAAACAGTGTTCAAGCAAATGAGTCTTGTTTAAAACATAGAAAATGAATAGGGTCATGCAAGTAAACAGGCTGTAACATGCTTTCAAAGCTGATTGTCTGAAATGCTGGGGCTCTGCTCCACCCCCTCTGTTCTGCAGTTGTGGGTTTGAAAGCACCTCGGGCAACAGACTGTTGGAGCAGTGAGAGCTCTGAAATTTTTTGTTTGCATAAATTCATAATTAAATACTCTGGTGTGAAAGAGATGGTGAAAAAATGTTTTCCCTCCTGCTTAGAAATTTTAAATTGGTTGGTTCTTTCTGTTGGTGGGGGCAGCGAAATATTGTCAAACCTAAAAATGCTTCTGTTTATCTGGGAATGCAGCAATGCTTTTGCTCTTGCTTTATATATACTGAATATACATTCAGAGAAGCTCTGAGGGAGTGTATCATTCAGAGAAAGGGAATCATACAGCAATTAATAATTCAGGTCTGTTGTAGTCTGACATACACAATAGCATGGCATCAATCTTGAAAGCGATGTGTAGTCCATCAATCACACCAATGACTTTGTTCTTCCATCCAATTTTGAATAACTGTTTATTTCTTTTTTTTCTGATTTACTCTGGAAAACCAAATTTTTCAAGCTCCCGGGTGAGTGTTTTCCCTTGAGAAAGCATAGCTCAAGTAAAATCTCTCTGCCATAGTCTTAGCTGATAGAGAAAAATACAGAATCTCAGAATATATTCAGTGTATGAATTAGAATATCTTTAGTAAGTGCTCCTAGGTTTTTTCCTAACAGTGCTGGGAGAAAACTGTTTCTAGGTATAGCATAGTTGAGATTTTATAGTTTAGATTTTATAGTTCAGATTTTTTTATATCCAAATCCTTTGAAGATTTTGACAAAAATACGATGGTGTTGAAGTATTTCTTTTCACATTGCAGACCATCTAGAGAGTTCACAGTGTTTGTGAAGTTAAGTTTGCATGTGTCAGGAGTACTAAGAATACAAGTATATCCAGGATTAGACCCCTGGATCAAGCTACAACCAAGTTTTGAAATCCAGATTACTCTCAAATCTACACAGTAAGGACCTGAGCCATGAGAGATACAAGATTTTATCTGGCCATCCCATTTAGGTACCTAAATCCTCGGGTGTTTTCTCTGTGATGACAGTTGTCTCTGTGCTGACAGTACTATCTACCTCCATTTAATGCTGCCTGCTTGTGTTGGAAATACCTTTTATAGAATTTAGCTTTCTGTGACAAAACCTTTCTGTAACAAAAAAGACTGTTCCTTTTCATAGTACACATCAGGATGGCATCCCCTGCTACAGATACCTGAAAAACTGCCCCTGGGGAAACTGATGGCCCAGGGACCACAGCAGCAGACTGTAATGCATGAGTTCTGTGCCTTGATTTCTCATTCTGTTTCTGTGTTATGCAGGTTATTAAGGGGTAAAAACGAAAGGCAAAGAAATTGTAGCCCTGTTCTTCCCTGTCTCCTGAGTGCTGCCCAGGGTGGTATATGTTTGGACTGTGCTGCAAAGGAGAAACCTGAGATCTTTGCCTGCTACCAGTCACTCCCTCACATTCAGATCACGTATTACCTGCTCTGTTCGCCTGAAAAACAGTAAGGTTTTGGGAGTAAAGGTATAGCTTAAGGAAAGGTAAATAGTTATGGTGATAATTTGAAGCTTATTCTTTGGCTTTTTTGGAAAGGGAGGCTCTGTTTCAGATCACTGCCACTCTGGAATGACACTCATTGCAGCCTGGATTCTGATGGCAAACCCTTGTGACCTGCCTCTTGCTGTTTCCTAGACATGATGTAGACACTCCAGGAATTTCTTTAATGGGGCTTGATTGCAGAGGGAGACTTTTTGTGGCCACATTAGCAGTGTTTCTTCCTGGAATCAGGCTTGATGGGGGTGCAGAAGCAACATCCTGCAGGTAAACCAGGTGTGACAGATTTGTGGATTCAAATGGATGGTTGGTGTAGGGGCAACAATGCTCTGATCCAGCTGCTCTGGATTAATTGTTGCTTACTCTCACGAGGCATCAGAGAGCACCCCCCCAAAAAAAAAAAATTGAGGAAGAGATAGGAAAAAAGGAAAAAAAGAAAAAAAGCCCCAAATATGTGAATGTGAAGAAATTTCCACCCTGATGATGAAAGATGGCTGAAAGCTGTCACATATCAATCACATAAAGGGTAGGAAGCATATGTAATGCAGTCAATGCTATGAGCAAAAGGGAAAAGAAAACCAACTGGTCTCTGGGTATTAATTATGTACTGAGCTGCTAATAAGGTGGAGACAGTGTGAGCATCAACTTCTGATCCTTGGAAAACAAATACAATGAAGGATAAGACGATTTAGAGTAGTATAATATTAACCAGAGCAGTCCAGGTAAAGTTAGTAAGGAGTGCTGGCACTGCACCTGTACAAATATTCCTGCCCTTTTCAGGGCACTTGCTGGAAGTGATGCACAATAAAGGTGCATTGATCTCTTTTATCTTCAAACCAGTGGTAAGGTCTGAAATACTGAGTGAACCAAAAGACCTCATTAACTTCAGCTATCAACAACAGTCTAACGTAAAAAAAAAAAGAAAGTTAAAAATCCCAAGCATCATCTCAAACATCCCCTCTCTCATTATCTCAGCCCTTCCTGGAGAAGATCAATAAACAATTTGCATATTTTTTATCAATATTTAATGTAATGCAGCAAGATGCTTTTGATGGTGTGGGTCCTTCTGTGCACTCTTTTAACATGACAGAGACTAAGAGCCCAGCAGGTGCTCAGGTGCTGGGGTCAGTTCCTAGTTAAAAACATTAGGGATTGGTCTGGCTAAATAATCTACAGCTGCCCATCCAAGGGCAGGAATGAGAGCTCACAGAGCATGGTGATGAATTTTAACGATCTGGGAAGACAAATGAGCCTGAGCTGCCATGCAATTAGTGGGCTGTGGAAAGATGTGTTGGTTCTAAATGAGGGACATGATCTGCTCTTGACTCTCAGTGTGGTGGGAGCCCTCCCTCTGAAGGCCATAATGAGGAAGGTAGATGAGATTCCAAACAGGTTGACAGAACAATTAAGGGGAAGATGGGAGCTGATTCGAAATGCAGTATCACCATCAATAGCACAGATAAATACTGATCTTCCCCCTTAAGAAACATGCACCTCTCTTCAAAAGTGGCCATGTGCTCTGGGAATTCCTTTCACTCCCTGTGTATTTAAAATATATATGTTTAAAAATTTTATCCCTGAATCAGCCTTTGTATGAATATGAAAATAGTTTGGCAGAAAAGGCCTGGTTTTGATCTTGCTTACTAAGGTGTAAATTGGAAGTAGCCCCTCCAAACTGTCTGCAATGGGAATAAATTCCAGGATGGTGTATCTCATGACGATCCGTGTTTTGTAGAGATAAACAAAAGGCAGTTTGCTCCAGTGATCAGACTATTGTTCAAGTCTGCTTGGTGGAGACTTTGAAGCTCTTTGATGAATGTGGGGACTCAGAAAAGCTGAAGAAGAGGTTCCTGTGGTCTGCCTGAAGAAAACTCTCAAGTTATTCCTCTGCCTCGAAGAAATAAAAGTGTATTTTTGAAATGTGTCATAAGACAAGAATATAGTTATAAAATTAGTATGTTCATAGAGGAATCAAATTATGATTGCTAGATAGATGCTAGAAGACCACAGACAAATTGAGACTTTGCTTATTTAATCAGAACTAGGGTTCAACAAAAAAGGCACCAGGCAGGAACAATCTGTTCAATAAGTCTAGCCTCACTTTTCTGCCTCAAAAATAAGAAAGCAATTTCCTTGAACAATGCTCATTATTTAAACATATACACTTAGGCTGAGGATAGAAAATTATTACAGATGCGATGTTGGAGCTGCATCTAACAGATCTGGTTTTGCTGGTAGGACAGATTCTGTACTTCTACATTGTCAGAGAGATGACGTGTCATGTAGATCACATACTGTTGTTGCCTTTGATTGGACAGTGTCACAACCAGTGTGGATACTTGCATGTGCAAACTAAAAATAAGTTTCTACAAATAGTGTTTCATGTTGCATTATCTTGTTCTTAGTCACTACTGAGCTGATGAATGATCGCATGCAGTCAGCTTGGTTTTCATGAGTTTACAAATGCTGTAATGTTTGTGGTGGCAAACACAAAATACCAAAATTAGCAGAGCCAGAGATAATTCATGTTCAGAGTCAAGGAAGCAGACACACGGGGTTTTCACTGCATCTTCACAGGGTTACTGACAAGCTGTCAAAAGCAAGGAGGATGAATGCTTTCAGTAGCCACACCAAGCAGCAGGGCCAAGTTGGGTTCTTGAAATAAAATATAGTCAAGAGATGGTTATGTTAGTGTTCAAGTAAAAATTGGGAAATCTAGAAATAAACGAGGGATTGTTCCTCTCCTTATCCATTCGGTGGATAAAGAACTGGTTGGATGGCTGCATGCAAAGAGTTGTGGTCAATGGCTCAATGTCCAGCTGGAGATCAGTAGCAAGTGGTGTCCCTCAGGGATTGGTGTTGGGACCAGTTTTGTTCAACATCTTTGTTGCTGACATGGACAGTGGGATTGAGTGTGCCCTCAGCAAGTTTGCCGATGACACCAAGCTGTGTGGTTGGGTGGATATGCTGGAGGGAAGGAATGCCATCCAGAGGGACCTTGACACGCTTGTGAGGTGGGCTGATGCCAACCTCATGAAGTTTTACCATGCCAAGTGCAAGGTGCTACCCCTGGGTCAGAGCAATCCCAGGCACAGCTACAGGTTGGGCAAAGAAGAGATTCAGAGCTGTCTTGGGTTCAGTAATTGCAGTCAGCTTTTCTTCTCCTTAGTAGCTGGTGTTTTGACTTAACCCGGGAACAAGGCTGATAAGACCAATGTTGTTGGTTGTTGCTAAGCAATGTTTGCCCTGACCAAGTCCTTGTGAGACAAGAGCAGCCCAAGAAGAAGGACTTGGGGGTGGTGGTCGATGAGAACATGAACATGAGCTGACTGTAGTGTGTGCTTGCAGCCCAGAAAGCAACCGTATCCTGGGCTGCATCAAAAGGAGCGTGACCAGCAGGTCGAAGGAGGTGATCCTGCCCCTCTACTCTGCTCTCGTGAGACCTCACCTGGAGTATTGTGTGCAGTTCTGGTGTCCTCAACATAAAAAGGACATGGAGCTGTTGGAACAAGTNATCCTGCCCCTCTACTCTGTTCTCGTGAGACCTCACCTGGAGCACTGTGTGCAGTTGTGGTGTCCTCAACATAAAAAAGACATTGAACTGTTGGAACAAGTCCAGAGGAGGGCCACGAAGTTGATCAGGGGACTGGTTGAACAGGAGGGGTTGGAACTAGATGATCTTAAAGTCCTTTCCAACCCTAACTCTTCTATGATTCTAAGTATGTTTCAGTTGGCTTTTTTTATCCTTTCTTTGCCATCTTTTTACTATATTTAAAGTGATTATTAAAAGTACTGTTTTACTCATTCTTTGGGGTTTCTGTATGCTGCATCATACATTATATCCTTTAACTATTAACAGCCAAGGTGTGACTTTTTGGCTGCTGTTAGCAGCCAGATGCTTACCAGAAGAGATCCACTGACTGCACTGAAATGCTTACTGTAAGAACAGACAGCTCATCATCTGGCCATTAAAAAAAAAGATGAACTTTTGTTTTTCACAGAGAGAATTAGCTGCAGACTAGGACATTGTTTGTAATATAGGAGTGTTGTGCCTAGATCCTGCTGTGGTTATTGAGTAATATTTTAGCCAGCAAGACCCTTTGAAACCAAGAGGGTTTTGAATAAACAGGAAGACTTGTGGAATCCAAATTCGTGGAGATACCAAAGAAATTAACTGGATGATCCCTTGAGCAACCTGGTTCAAATTGGCTCTGCTCTGGTTGTGTCAGACAACTTCTGAAGGTCCTTTGTCAGATTAATCTGTGATTCTAGGGTGAATAAATGCAGCAAGATTGGGCCCTGCAGTACTTATGGACAAATGTTTCAAACGCACAGAGACTCCATGTAGGTTATACAGCCTCTGTGTATTTCACTGCTCAGCAATTTTAAAATGTTATAGAACTTCATTGAAACAAAACACATTCATATTTTCTATTCATGCATTCTTAGTGGGACATGAACATGTGCTAATAAATTCTTACTAAGAGCTTTGAAGTTGTACTGGCCCTTTAATGTTTTTTTCCTTGAAAATAAGCAATATTTAACATACAATATTTAACATATGACAAACGAGGCTTAGGAATCACCAGTGACATTAAAGCCATATGTTTGAATGTAGCAGCTTCTCTCTGACCTCAGAGAGAATAAGATCTTAATAAGATTTAGCCCCTTGTTCACTTTCTCTTCATCAGTTGTGTATCAGTTTGGGTTATGAAAGTTCATAAAAGGGAGAGTAGTGCTGAGATCCCAGATAAACTCCAAAATGATGCCACCTTTGCACAGCACAAAGGACTACTGTGCATGTATTTCATGGTGCTGGAAGGAACTTGGCTGTGTTGGTATGTTGGCTCTCCAATGTACTAAGCTTTACCTCTTAGAGAAGTTGTTTGGTCTGGCTTTAAATCTAGCTTCTTGCAAGCTGCTCTTTGACCTGTGCCAAAGGCAGGCAAGCTGAGCAAAAACAAAGTGACATTAAAAGACTAGCTTGTTTCCTAACTTTCTTTAAGGCCAAGAACACGGTGTGGCTTCCTCTGCTAAGAAAGGGAACTGAGTGGTATCTTTTGTTGCCTGGAGATGTGCTCAGCTGGTCTTAGCTTGAGTACTTTGTTCAGTTTTGTGCTCTATGCTATAAGCAAGAGGGGGATAAACTGGAAGAAGTCCAGAGACCAGCAATTAGCAATCTAGACAGTGTGATCAAAAATTGAATGAATAGGGATTGTTTAGTCTACAGAAGAAAAGTTTAACGGGAATAGGCTAATAGTCTTCAAATACGTAAAATCCCTTCTGCTGGAAGGAGGAAGGAAATGATCTTACCTTCATGTCTGATAGCAATAAATAAAGACTGATTCTCTTGAACTGAAGTGACTAAGAAAGTATGGAAGATTCAGGCTACAAATTAGAAGAAAGCTTTTGAACAGTAATATGATGAGTATTGTAATAATCTTGTGTGGAGGTTGCATGACTAAAAAAAAAATTCTGTGATCCTTCCATTTTCCCTTCCATTCCTATAATTCTAAGTTTTCACAATAACTTTGATTCTGAACATGTATCTGGGAAGGAGGAATGCTCTGGTAGAAAGTATGGAATGTAAACGGGGTTAAATCCTGGCTTCTCTGCAAACTTCATGTGTCATCTATGGTAAAACAGAAGACATTCTAGAGCTCCTTTCTCCTTTTGCTTTGTTCAACTGGATGACAAACTACCAGGATAGGATCACAGTGTCTTTGTACAATTCTGAAAAGGTGGAGAGTTTTATTCTTGGTCAGGGTTTACAGACAATAATGTAGATATGATTATGTTACTAATCACAGAATGCTTTGGATAGAAAGGGACCTTTAAAGATCATCTAGTCCAAACCCCAAGGTTGCTAGGGGTTTCCACCATCCGCATACTCCACACCCCTGAAGTTTCACAGAAATTGTGATAATTTGGATTAATTTCATTCAGCTCCATTCTGATACCGGCTGTCTGGGTGTTCCTTCCTTGAATTGTACTTCTTTCTGGGAAGATCTCACAATCTTCAGCATCTTTTATTCTATATTCCTTTGCTTGAAAATGATTATTTTTCCTGTCATGTATCAAAGAAGACATCACCTCCACCTGGGATTAATATGGCATCTTTATCTGCATTCTGGTTTTTTTAGTTCCTTTGACTTCCTTCTTTTTTTTTTTTTTTTTTGGGTAGTTTTAGGTGGCATTTGTTTCATATAAATTGAGGCTTTAGACGTAGATAAAAAGAAGTAACTGTTGATAAGTACTGTGGTGGACACAACGTCATAGCTGCTAACTGATCCAGGTCTCACTGGAGTCATTGCAAAGATTTCCACTGACCTCACTGTGTTATTCTAGCTTTTCATACTTGCATTCATCAATCATATTCCTTCAGTGTAGCCCCAAATCTATTTTTCCTCTTATAATTTTGACACAAAATGTTGGCACTGCCTCTCTGACCAGGACTCAGCAAAATTCCATATAGATCTCAATCTCTTTCAAATCTCCCTGCATCCCAGTTTACAACCTTTCCCCATATATTAACTTTGAAAAACCATTGGAATTAGCTGTGGATTATATTTTGGTGCATACCCATGAGCTGAAGTATTTGGCTGTTAATTCAGATTTGTTATCCCCAGTAGCTACAGCTGGTACAGTTTATGACTGACAGTTTACTGCAGCTGCGGTAAGGTGGATTAGGTAACGCTGCCTTTGCCTTGATTACAAACCTTCATGGTTGCAAATGCATCCATGCATTGTTACTTAAAATAAATGTTACTTTTTGGAGAGACAAGTCGGATCTCATTAAAGGATAGTGAATTGATTGGTGCCAGCCACATTTCTTTGTGTTTTAGACCAGCCTGTGTCATGCTCACTTGCAGAAATCAAATTGTGATGTTCAAGGGACAGTCACCATGGTTGTTTCAGTGGAAAATTACCAGACAGGCAGACTCCGCTCTGACCTCCCTTTCCCCAGGAAGAAAATTTTGAAGCTAATTTTAAGCATTTGATACATCTTGCACTGTCAGTAAAGAGAAACAAACTTTGCAGGCATCCTGGTGTTTAATGCAGTTACTCAGAAGTGGAAGCTTCATGCAGTTCATTTGCCAGCATGCCAACTCACCTCCACAGAGAGGACTCCATTTACCATTTTATAGACCTGGCCATGAGGCAGCCACCCACTGCCTGTCCTATTAAGCTGTGCAGGAAATAGTTCGAGAGTGAAAAGAAACAAAAGAGTCTTTTTTTGTAGGCAGTTTTTGAGGGCATTTAGGTGAGAAGGTTCAGGAAAAGAAGTACTTTCCAGTCGCAGGATCTAAGCCTCCTCACACATTTTGAATGTAAAGAGTCTCCCAAGATAAAAAAAAAAAAAGGAAAAAACCATAACCTATGTTGAGATGCACTGCTTTGGGTTGAGTACAGAACTGACAACGTTTGCTAAGTTTGGTCTAAGCATGCCCAATGGTTCAGGACCTTCCAGGGATTTATTTACTCACCTCCTTGCTTTATCTCTGAATAAAGATAAAGCATCTATCTCTGCTTATGAAGCTAAACTAAAGCATTTAGCTGCTTGGATCTGGTTTTCTTTCCCAGTGCATGAAAACACTGGTGTTTAGATATGCAGGGAAATCTGCAGTTCGGAATTTAGATGCTTATGGATACAGGCAGAGAGACTTTAGTTCCTAATTTACACTGGAGTCCAAGGTTTAGGGCCACCAGTTCTGGTGGGCCAAATTTTACACTATAACCTACTTCATGCTACAGTGCATAGAAACAGCAGTGTTCTGTATGGCAGTAATAACTGATTTCCACATTTGTTTCATCATTTCATAGAGATTGTTACGATCCATGGATTTTGAAGAAAGTGAGATAATGGTGCCAGGATCCCTTAGCATGATATTGTTGTACCAGCCATCTAAATTGAATGCATATGGAGTCCTAATGTGGTATCTTCTAACTACTTTAGGGTTGGAAACAGGTGGCATCCATTAAAAATCTGCACTTGGTTATGATTCCCATTATCCTATCTCAAACTATTCCCAGCTGCAGTTTGCCCACACTAGGAAAGAGAAGACCCTAGTTACAGTGTAAGCAGAGCTGGAAGAGCAACCGGTTATTAAAGGGGCCTGGCTTTGGGTTGTTCCTTTTGGTTGTTTTCCTGTTAGTAGATCTATTCCCTTTGATGATAGCCTTGTGTAAAACATGACAGGTATCTTAAAAACATATACCTGAGAGGCTCTAAAAAGCTAATGCTTTGAATCAGTGACTTCAAATTTTGCTTTTGTGGAGGCCAAGAAGAAATAAGTTTGTCTTTCTCTCCAAAATATCCTTTCAAATTAAGAATAGCTGAAAAACTGCCTCTGAGATGCATTTACTTTCTCAGAGATGAGGAGGACTCTCCTTGCTCTCATTTTGTTTTCCAGGTGCCAAGCACAATCCTGACCCTCTGGCAAGGAGTCATACAGCTTGATCCTGAAGGAGTAACAAGGCAGATACAGTAATGGAGGAAGAGTTGCTGAACTGTCTCCCTTATGCAATGACAGCCTTCCTTTAGACCATTTAACTCAGTAATTTCAATGTTTCTTGTGATTAGCAAAGCTTTGGGGAAATATTTCCACTGCACATAAAAAAGGACATGCATCTGTGCCTTTAAAGGATGAGGCAGACTCAAAATATTGCCATGTGGTTCGCAAGTTAAAGACTGCAAATTCTCCCTAGTGTGCCTGTGTTCACCAGATTCATCAAATCTATAATAAATTATAATTTCCCAGGCTATTGTGTTTAACAAAGCTTTTGAGACATCAGTTGTCTTATTAACATTTATATTCCATTTTTTTGACTAATATTATCTCAGAGAAATTAAGGAAAGCTTATTAGTATTTGAAATGGTGGAAAGAATATTTTTTGTCTTCTTAGTGCTTAATGAATTCTGTGATGTTGCTAAAGACTTGTATGTATAATGAAATCACGTATTTCTTCATGGGAGGATAGAATGCAGTCTTGGTACTTGGAGTGAATATTTTATATTTAGTCTAAAGAAATAGTGTCAAATGTCCAAGGATTTGGTGTGCATGGGGGGTGGTCGGATTATCTCGATTAACTTTCATCTATAGAATGACATCCACTGACAGATTAACTGTTCAAAGACAAGATTAATCCAATGTACAAGCAAAAGCACCTGCCTGAAAAAGTGAAATAGCAAAAGTTATTTCCTTTCTTATCACATTGTATGTCTTCAGGGTGACCTATTAATTACAAAAGATAATTGATTATTGAGAATCATCACAGCGTCAAGTACTATGTAGGAGTGATCAGACTGAACTTGGAACAACACCATTCTTTCCTTAGCTCCCTCAGTCCACAGATTTTATTTATTAATTGTTTGAAATATTTTTGTTTTGTTTTGTTTTTCATTTTGTTGACTCTTAATTCCACAGGCAGAGTTTTCTCACTCCTGCAACTTCTGTGGTACAAAAAGGAAGGTGTGGACTTGCAAACAGAGCAATTAGGATTTTTTTTCTAGTGGTTTAACCATACCTTTAAGAAGCTACTGGCTCTTGCCCATTTATCATGGAATTATTCTCAATACTCTGTAATATAAACCTATAGTGCCTGTAGGACTTCACATAAGAACTCTTATTCCTAGAATTACAGCCTGTAATAAAACCGTGTTGTATCCCTAAGTGCATCCTAAGTATGTGGAACATTATCAGGCATAGGCCTCAATGGGAACTTTATGTGTCTGAGAATCATAGAAAATAGCTGTTGTATCATAAATTCCTTCATGCAAGGATCATTCTGTCTCTCCTTGGTGATACTCAGGAACAAATAATTATATTAACTAAATATAATGCATATCACATATCATACAGTAGTAATTGTTTCCAGTGGAGTTGCTATATCCCATAGGTTTTAACATAATACTCTAGATTTCATGGTAAATGAACAAATAAATCATGTTGCCCCTATAAAATTTCCTCTGACCCTATCTCTCATGCATGGTTCTGCATGATGCATGTATGAATTAAGGAGACATAAAAGGCAAGAGCACTGCTGTTGCTTTAGACTGGATTGTGTTACTAGATATTGCTCTGTTGCATTTGAGATTAATGCAATAAACATTCTTTCACTGAGCAGAACTTGTACGTAGATCACATGGTGCGATCAAAACTCAGCCACCGTACTATTTACTCTGTGGTTGTTTGGTTTTGGTTTGGGTTTCTTTTTTGTAAACAAAACAAGCAAAGCAGAGTATTTGTATTCAGCGTGCAGTATTCCCATCTGACTGTGCATCTGCAAATTTGTACTTTTTTGCTGCTTTTCCCAGGAGATATGTTGGGATGAACTGCAGCAATTTATATACAGTACAAAAATGTAATCATGTTGTTTCACTTTGCAAGATGCATATGGGGCCACACAGCATTAAACCTTTTACATTTGCAACTCCATTGGTATCCACCTGTATCTCTGTATTACTTTGTGACAGACTGGACTACTAATAATTTCTCATGATAAGCTGGATGCTGTCCTGTCAGCTCTGCTATCTGCCCTTACAGTTGCATAAATCAGCAGCTGTATGTTTCTTTGCTAAATGCTGTGTTCAGAAGAAGCTTCTCTTTTGAGATCACCTGCTGCTAAATTGGAAGAAATTGATGCTCTGAGGCATCCAGACTTTAGACTTTTTCTGGACATTTCCTGAAACTTGCCAATAGCATCACCATAGTTTCTCAAACAGCCTAGTGTTTGTCTTCAGTATTACAATAAGATGAGGCATTTCTTGAGAGAGAAAGTTAATCATGGAGCTTTCAGATATTTGTGCTCAGTTGACAGAAAATGGATGGGCTCAAAGTTAAGGCTTTCCTCATTTACCAGGCAGTTTTTCTTCCTCAGATGCAGTTGAAAAAATCCTTCAGAAAAACAAAGAAAATCCCTCATTTGTGAGAGAAAAGTGCAAAGTAGAATATAATCCTGCATTGGTATTTCTTAGCAAAGCCTTCCCAAGTCCTTTTGTGCAGGAAGTTCAGATCTCCATTTAAATTGAGCCATTTTTGAGGTATGTTCCGCATGGGCATGCATGGATCAGTTCTCTTTGTAAAAACAACACGGAAGACAAAGTTTTATCATGCAAGATGATTGATACAAAGTAAATTAGACACTCAAACAGAGGCAGGTCATATGGTGCAAGACAGCATAAATCACTGAATATCCTAATACTCTGCAGGAATTATGTCTGGTAACTGTGCATGCTAAAATTGAGGTTCAGTCAGTCAAACATGGCTGTATGGGAAGACTGAGATACTCTTGCAGCTGAGTGGCTGTGAAATCAGCCTGCTTCTAGAGCAGCTTGTAAAATGTTTGGCTTGGCATTACCTCACCTAATGTGCAACCGGCACTAAAACTTCCCCTGAAGCAATACATTTAATTGCATGCTCCACTAGAAGAAAAAGTACTCTAATTGGTCCCAGATCTATTCTATCAATAAAGACAAATTATTTTCCCTTTTTTGTTCTGATCTAAATACAAAGTATTTAGAGAGATTTCTAGACAAAATCTCTGTTGAGAAAATTAATCTTGCGTTACTTATGCAAATCTTAACTGCTTATACCAAAAAATGGCTTTAAGTATATCTAATCTGTTTCTCACAAGAAAATCTTAGTTAAGTATTTTGCATGCTATATTCTAATGTGCCTAGAGTTGGCTGTTTCCACTACTGCCTTATTTATTATGAAGTACTGTCAGGAGGAGTGATAAATGTATTTGTAGCACTGTTTGTTATCATTTTAGGAAACAATGACAAGATTCTTTAAATTGTGCTCTTGTGTTAACTGAGAGGGTGGAGTTTTATTCTCATGGTTCAGTTTTCTAAAGAAAAAAATGCAACAAATAAAAAACAACAAACAAAAATGAGCAAGAAAGCTGGGCCCCTTTTCCTTCCTGTTCCATTTAAATACCTATAGCAGTATGAATGAAACATCACCAAACAATTGCATCCCTCTAGCCCCCAGGGAGCTAACATATTTTATCAGCATTTACAACAAAAAGAACAAATATAAGAATCTCAGTATTACCATGGTTCTAATTCTCTTCTCCGTGCATTATTGTTTATTTCTTTTTTTAACTCATTTTAGAGAGCTGCAGGTTGCAATTCCCAGCTCTGTGCAGGAGAAGCTCTAATAATGGGTCAGAATTCACATGCACACTCATACCACATACACTTTTTTTTTTTCCCTTTCATGGTACAGCAAAAGATATTATCTTGGTAATTCTCTATTCACGGTGTTGTACCTCTTCCCACTAATCCAATGCAGAACCAGATTACCAACCAAGCCTTTTGAAGCCTTGATGTTATTTTGCTTGATAAATTGGGCACAAGACTAAAATTGAAAAGAAATCCTGTTTTTATTATTGGAGACAAATCTAGCAAGCAGGAAGCATATGTTGTGCTTTGGACCACATGCTGGGGAGAGGGAGCTAGAGGGCTCTCACACCAATCAGTTACTTCAAACAATACCCGACATCCACCTGGGACGGAGCCTGTGCCATTAGTCCTGACTGGAGCAGCTTTCTAATGCCACCAGGCAGCCCCAAGGAGCAGAGAAACCCACCTGACAAAATGTCACCAGGAAAAAAGGGAAAAAAAAAAATCAATACGTTGGATATTGATTTGCATTATTTTTTTGCTGTAATTTGATACAGGAATATGCTGATCAAATGGAGGGGGTGGGGGGAAGAGGCATGTTTCATAAGCTAGCAAACGGCTTATGTGAAAGCTTTAATGTTGGTGAGCTAATGCAAGGATCACAATAAATGCAGGGACAAGCAAATGCTGTGTTTTTCAAAGGGCAATGTTGAGTATTGATCTGTATTAGAAATGATAATGAGGTTATTTTGTGCCTCAATGAAATACCTTAACTATTTCAGTGCTTCAAATGCATCAGAGTTAAAGTGCTGGAGCCTATGAATTTTTAACGCCTCCAGCTCCAGTTCCTAAATTTTTTCTGTCTTTCCAACAGCTATTTCAGTTTTTTATTCCTGGGCTATAGCAACTACTTTTTTTAGACAGTTTCAGCTTCCCATTTCAATGTAACTTCTTGTGAAATAGTTACTTAAATCCACCCCCACAGAAATGAGCTTTTCTTTGCTAACATCTTGCAGAGTCTTTCATGTTTAAAATATTTTAAGTAAACTGAAGGAATGAACCTTTCAGCTTTTCTGAATAGAGGTGAATATCAGTTCCAGCAGATTCTTGGTAATTTATTCCGGAATTATCTTGGCTTGCTTTGTTTTGATCAATATAAAACATTTCCTAATTCTGCACGACCCTTCTGCTGATTTGTGTATATGTAATGGTTGCTTGGTTAGTGAAGCGATATGAATAAATTATTAATGTGAAGGCCAGATTCTGAGTTAGCGAGTAGCAGCTCAACATTTGTGATTGGACTGAGGTTAGCAGCAGCAGCAACATAAAGCATGAGGTGGAAAGGAAAGCTTTGCTGTTACAGCTTTCTGCTGAGGAAAAGAATTTTATCATAAGATTGCCAGAATCTCTAGTTTCTGGTGAATATCTTTTGGTTTTCAATCTAACCTATTTCCAACAGTTGCTGGAAAGCAAGATATAAGACAGGAGAACCAGTTAAAGTGGATTTCAACTTTGGTGCTGTACATGAAAAGATTCTGCAAAGAATCTTTTTTTCTTTTTGTACTAATACTGTTTAAGTATCAAAACCTATTTGCACAGCTAAAAATATAATCCTGGCTAGCATTCCAGAATTCCAACTACCATCATTCCTTTTTCTTTGTAGCTGTTCAAATAAAGTAAAAAAAAAAATCAACAGAAAACTATAAGCAATCATTTCTAGGCACGCCAAGCTAAAGCTATCTGTGTTTCATTCAAAATTAATATTGTCAAAAATAGTGTAATCTGATTCAAAATATGTGCTAAAGCCGAGACAGGTATGTATAGGAATATATTGTTATTCCTATTATTCTGAATCATGTAGTTACATTTTGCAAACATTCTTTTCTTGATTTAATTAGAATTAAATCTAAAATTATTCCCAGGCTTATAGCATGGCAGAGAAAATGCTTCAAAACCATGAATTTTTCACCATTTTCAGATGTGTGTTAGAGCTGCAGTGAAGCAATAATGATTTACACCGACTGTTGACCCAGACTGGTGGGTTTAAGTGGGCTGTATTTTCTCTAGGAATTGTTGTTTCTAAATAACAAGGACATTATAAATGATATCCCAAGGGCATGATATTAGAAATGGTTGGTGGGAGCTGATGTTTTTATCACTGATGTAAACAGGAATTAGGCACCAGCAAGTGCTTCTGGGAATGCTCCTGTTAAAATTCTATCGTTTCCTTTTGCAGATGGAATCAGAAGGCTGTGACCCATTTCTGGGTGGTTTTTTGTTTATGGTTTTTCTTTGTTTGTTTGTGGGTTTTTTGGTTTGTTTTTTTTTTTCTGGTTTTGCTTTTTTGTTCTGTTTTCTTTTTTGTTTGGTTCGGTTTGTTTTTTTTTTTTTTTCCCCCTGATTATAGA
>NDXB01012163.1:0-30019 GCA_002631895.1 Agapornis roseicollis
GGCCTAAGTTGTTCCTGGTCTGTCTTTTATTTGCAATCTACCTGTAGAATCCCTTCTTGTTATCCTTAACATCCCTTGCTAAGTTTAATTCTAACTGTGCCTTAGTTTTCCTTACATGTTCCCTAGCTTCCCGGGCAACATCCCTGTATTCATCCCAGGCCGCCTGTCCTTGCTTCCACCTTTTATGAGCCTCTTTTTTCCTTTGAATTTTTCTCAGCAGCTCCTTATCCATCCAAGGAGGTCTCCTGGCCCTCCTGCTGCACTTCCTTCTAGTTGGGATGCAATACTCCTGGGCATTAATACTCTCCAGGTGAAGAAATCCCATGACATATCCAANTTGAATTTTTCAGCTCCTTATCCATCCAAGGAGGTCTCCTGGCCCTCCTGCTGCACTTCCTTCTAGTTGGGATGCAATACTCCTGGGCATTAATACTCTCCAGGTGAAGAAATCCCATGACATATCCAAAAGTAGGCTATTGCAGCAATCCCTAGACTTTGCAGATCATATTGGTGTTCTAAATATGCTTATTTTCTAACTTTTTGCTACAGACAGGTAACAATAATTGCATGATCATAGTTACAACCCAGATGTGGTAGCTTGCAGAACTTTTCAGCAGATGCAAGGGACAGTTAGAGGTATTAACTTCACCCAGCAGAGCTCTTGAAATTAGAACTGCCTTCTCTGCAGGAATTTAGAGGATATAAATATCCATAAACAACAGGTATTTATTTCTATGCCTGCAGGTAAAAGCAAGTAGTAATAGTAATTGCAAAGCAATACATTTCCAATTGCAACAGATCACATCCTTCAAGGCTAGATTTTGAGATTATTTTCTGAGTCCTTAAGCATACTAAACAGTTTTTCTAGCAAGATACAGTATATTTTCAGCAATATAAGAAGGAAGTGTAGAATAGAATACCTGGTTAAAATCTTTTAAGATTAGATGGGGAGGTATCGCTTTCTTACACATGTGCAGACACACACACATGAAAATGAACTTTGCACTTTCATATTGCAAACAAAGTATATAAGTTCCCTCTAAAAAATCTATATGAAAGAAAAATGGGTATTTGCTCAACATATTGCTGACTGTGAGGCATTGCCCACTCCACATCCATTTCATAACCAAGATGGACATGGGCCTCCTGACGCAATGGTACACAAAGAAACAGCAACCACACCTGTGGTTGTAGTAGCTCACCACCATAAGGAGGGCTGAAACAAGCAAACTTTGCTGACAGCTGCACAAGGGTCGCAGCTCACTGCCAGCCAGAGTTCACATCAGAAAGTAAGTGCTCACTTGCTAAGCCAGAGCAGTTCTATTGACTCCCCAGGAAAAAAGAGAAACCCAAAGCATGACTGTTAACTTGTACAAGCTGCTTTTCTGTTTTTGCAAGTTATGATATAAGCAGTCTTTTTTGAAAACCCCAAGAGAAAGACTCTTTGAGAAAATATTTATTTATTCAGTTTTATCCTACAACTGTGTGCTTTAGGTACCTTACCAAGACTCTCATCCAGGCTATCATTTGAGACTTCCCTTTAAGTACTTCTCTGAATCAGAAAACAAAATCTTCCTTCTCTGCTGTTTGCATCCTCCCAATTTTCCTTTCATACCACTGCTTATTTAACCATCTTAGCTGAATACTTTTGCCCACTTTTGGTTTTTTGCACTTCTTCAAACATTTTTTCCTGAAGAACGCATTGTCTAGAAGACTGGGATCTTGTAGCAGCACATAACTAATGGAGAAGTGTGACTCAAACCCAGAATACTTTAATTTGGAGCACAGGCCTAATACCACACGCTCCCCTTCTCTTCCATAACTTGAGCTTTCTCAGCAGATTGTGCCTTGCATGGTGGCAGATTCCTGAGGTATTGAGCCTTTTTTGAGAGAATGAATGGTGAATCACAGCAATCACAGGCAGAACCAGGAAACAGCTTAGCTGACAGGAGAAAACAAAATCAACTAACCTTATCTCCCAGGAAGCATTGTCAGATGTGGACTTAAAGAAGACAAAGATGTAATAGAGGCTAAAGGGGTTTTACTGCCCTACTGGCTTCTGCCTTTGCCCTCTCCTGCCCTTTCCCTACCTCCTCCTGTTCTACCCTCCCTCTGATGTCTCACACCCCCCTTGTTGTTGCACACCATTGCAGCCACTCACTGACTCCTCTGGCTCTAAAGATGAATTGAGCACAATGCAACAGCTCTGCAAGAGAGTTTGTATCAAAGTGTGTATGTAAACACATATGTATATTTGATACACCACATCTTCCCACCTTGAATGCCAGTGAAACAGGCAATCCCCTGTTGCATGACTAGGCTTTCAGCAAATCCCCTCAGGCTGTATATGCAAGGACTCTGTTCACCCTGCTGAGTCAAAGAGCCCAGGTGTGTCCTCCAGCCCATGTACATGTAGGGGGTTGCTCTGCACATTTCAGACACCCCAGGGGATCTGTGATGGAGAAATAAGTGCTCTTCATCTCACTGATGACATTCAGAGAAATGAAGGGGGGAAAACTAGGGGAAAAGGAGAGGCCAAATCCTTCAGCATACTGGGTTGGACCAGGGCAAACAGCTGATGCAACCAAGTTGTTTCAGTACCCCCAGGAGCTTCCTTCCTCTGAGCATCTCCACAGAAAATGGCAGCAACTCCCAGCATGGGTTACATTCATCATTATCATGGGGCAGGCACGTCCTCCCTCCTGCTTCTCCTCCACATCTTCTTGGGCAGTGGGCATTACTCTTTCCTCACCCACCATGCCAATTTGCAGATGTTAAATTATACCCAAGAGGGCCTATAAAATACAAGAGAAGACAAATAAGAATTAGAGCTCAGAAATTTATATTTTTTTTAAAAAAAAAAAGAAACAAACAAACCACTATAAAGGCTATGGAATTAAAACCATGTCTTTTCCCAGGTTCCTGCTGAGCTCTAGGTGCATGCAACATTTCATGCAAATCAGATGTAATTTACTGTATGATTTGTTTCTTCAATAAAAATGTGAGAATATGGAGAACAATAATTTTCCTACATTTTAGCTACACATTTCTCCATAAATAGCATAACTATTATAATCACTTCTTGCATGTGCCTGTAGAGTGATTGCCTCTGTGTGAAATACAGGGAGATCATTTCTGTATTATGCCCAGGATGCTTCACAGAGTTTGGTCATATTTGTGTATGTGACACATGCACATACACACATGTATGTTACTAATAGTGCTGTATACAAGTATATGTATAGTATACTATGTATGCCGTATGAGCTGTATATGTGTTTGTGTGTGCGTCTGTGTGCACCTGTGTTTGTGTATGTGTATCAGCCATTTTGCTCTCATTGTTCCTCTTGTCCAGAGCCATGGCGTTCCCTCAGACAATATGGTAGTGAGACAAATGATGACAAAAATCGAGCTACGGCTGCTTCCTGAATTAAAGACTTTTCCACTGCAAATGAGAGATGTTTCACCAGTTGCTATGTAGGCAGGTATTAATTACCAAATCAAAAGTACATTCACAATTAGCAATATCTGGCAAGCAAATATAACGGTGCCAATATAACATTGCAGTGATGTTGCTACCCAAAGACATTCCAAGAGACATTCTTTTTCCCATACCTCCCAATATTGCACAATATGAGGGGTAACAAGATGGTCAGAACTGTGACCTTCAGTTTAAAAAAGCCTGATAAACAGTTATTCTCTGAGGTATAAAATGGGACTGTATGATAAATAAGACAACTGTCACAATGTCACTTTCCAAGGGGAAAAGCAAAGCATCACATTTTTTTCTCAAACGCATTTTATTCAAATCACTTGGTTTTAATTACCAAAACCAAAACACTAAATTGGGGCCTGGGATAATGCAGTTCCTGCAGAGAAACACTTCTGTGAATACCTTCTAGAAGAAATATTTTCCACAATGTTGTAAAAACAGGTACAAAAGAGAACAACATGCAAGGTTATGAATTGCAGAAGATGCTTACTCCATCTGTAAAATGGACCAGTAACTTTACAGACACATGTGCACATAGACAATGTATAGGAATGAAAATAATTTTTTAGAATAAGCCTATGTGGAATATAGAGGTGAGAAAAATAGCTGGATAAATTATAGTGAACTTCTGATATTATTCTATATTAAAGTATTTTATTACAAATATTTCTGTGGCACTTACATAGAAAACCCAGGTTGGGTGTGTGGTTTGGAGGGGGAAGTTATTCTGGTAAAGTAAAGCAGCTATTTTCCCAGCTGAATAGTAATGGGAGAATAATAAATTCTTGATTGCATTTTCTTGCTTTTTGACATTGTGTTTTATATTTGTCATTTGTATACATACATACATAATCAGCTTTGCAATAAATTCTGTTTGGGAAACCATTTCCTGATGGTCTTGATAGATTTGCACATAGAAATGTAAAGGCAGACATCAATAAGAGAGGCTTATTCAAGATGTAAAAATTAAAAAAGCAACCAAAAATACTGGGTTTATTTGTGAGTGTAGAAAAAAAAAGAGGAATTTGGAATTAAACAAGGGATATAGAACATAAAAATCCCAACTAGCATTTGCTCTGAACCCAGTATTTCAGTATACTGAAATGAAGACCATGCTTAGGCAATGCAGGAATATTTGTAACAGTGTTTTCCATCTGGGAGAAGGAGGATAATTGTAAAGAGTTAGTGTTGTGCCAGGTCTGGAAAAGAGAATCACCAGCTGTATGAATGAAAGTCTGTATATCAGCCAATCTCAATTCCTAAAGCAAATCTGCGCTTTCCCAGCTTGTTCACTTCCCTTTACCCTCCTCCCTCCAGCAGTGGGACCCCTCAGACACAGACACAAGAGCTGCCCTTCATCTTTAGAGCTGCTCCCACTGCCTGCTGCTCACAGCACCTGATGCTATAACCTGACCCATACTACTCATAGGTACAAGGCACACAGAAACATTGCTTGTATCCTTCCAGTGATGAGCAAATGATGAACAAGACTTTTCCACTCCTTCATTCTTCATAGCTCCAACAAGTGCAGCAAGTTTGCTCTCAATCCCAAGGTTGTCCACTCATCAAAATTCTAGCTATTTCAGACTAGCAAAAGTCTGGTTTTCTCCACATCCCTATAGAATCACATTACTTGATTGAAATCTTGAGAAAGCTCCTCCAGAAAAAGTCAAAGCTTCAAGCCAAGGCTTAAGAAGTTGCTATGTGAAGAAAGACTAAGAAACTTCAGATTGACACATAACTTTTAGATGATTAATCCAAAGCTGAATCTCTTCCTAAATGCTCAGTCTCTCAATAGAAAGATTCCTGCAGCCCCTGAAGATCTGTTAAGGAGCAAGGAGGTCCATGAAGCCTGGTCACAGGAACTCATGGCTGCTGGGAGGTAAGGGAGTGATGAGAAATCTGTCTTGCCACTCCCCTATGCCAAGCAGGTCAGCACTCCTTTTTGTCTTCTTACTCCCTCAAACTGTTTTGAGTTCAAAGCAGGGCAGGGAATATCACTCTGGTTTGTTTCTGGGACAAATCCCCAGCGTCAAGCATGTTCCCCTTTGTAATATTACACTGTCAACTACTTAGTTTATCACTCAGAGCAGGACAAGCCTTTCACAGCAGGAGCTGAGTCAGCTCCTCTCCCGTTCACACATTTTACAAACAGAAGATTTTCTTCAGTGTCTTTGGTATTTGAAAATGTTCACAAAATCATTTTTCATGTGGAGTGCCTGTGCAAAGATTTTGTTGCACGTGTTAAAAAATCTGCAATTCCAGCTCTTGCAATGTCATACCCTGCACACTGCATCTTCATAGCTTGATTGGAACAGTATGACTGTGAATGGTATTAACCCTGACAAGGGCCAAGTCAAAATTTGCTTTCCTGAGCTGAAAATTCACCACTTGTTGGAACATTTATGCCAGCAAATTGGTTTTCAGGTGTATTGCTGGTTTCCAAACGCTCTGGTAATGAGGAACATATTAAACATCCAGACTGATTTATAGGAAAAGAACCCAGAACAGGTGCTGTTACCTCAGCCCAGGATTATTTGCTAGCAGAATATGAATAGAAATGTTTTATACCAAACTTGAACAGTGTATGTGATGGGATACCTGAGCCCATCTCTCTGAACACAGATCAATTTTTTAGGAAGCAATATCTAGGTCTCAGGCTGAACTCTTTGTTTTCTGGAAAGAAAAAAATCAATTTGGGGACTCCAATAGCTGGTAGACATTTTTATGATAGCTACAATGCAAGTATGTATTCATAGGGATTTTTTTAACACTCCTAGAGTAGTAGTAAACAACTTCTTTATTGTCTGATAATGCAGAGATACTTACTTTCATCAAAATAAATCTTGAACAGGTTTCAGTACTGCTCTGAAATGAGAGGTTCAGGGGCTGGAACAGGAAGACCTTGGGAGGGAATGATACTTTATTGATTTACTTAGGTAACCATTTTCTTGGCAGTACTTAGCATGTGTGCAAAACACCTATTATGTGTTGACTGTAATTCTTTATAGCCCTCATTTAAAATGATGAAGTGGTTATTCTATGCTTGATAAGGCTTTGTATGTTTTGTAAGACAGAAGCCTGCTTCCAAACATGACACAAATCCTGTGAGCATTTAGCCACAGATTTTCTGCTGCCTTTCAGACTGTCTGAAGTTCGAGATTTTATCTCGACACACCTGAAAAAGCACCCTCCCCATTTGTATCCCCAAGAAAAGGTGTTCTCATTCCACTCACTACCTTTGCAATTACGAGTCATATAATGATAATATATCCTCTATATTATATTCACTACAAAACTAATTCTTCAATCTTCCTTCTTACAGTGGATACAGGTCCCTCTTTCCTTACAAATCACAATAAACCACAAGGACAAGGGATTTGGGAAGCAGCCTATTTACAGCAGACACCAAAAAGTACTTTTCACCTTCCATTTTCTCAAGAAATTATCCAGAAGGAAAAACTAGCATATGTCCAGGGCAAAAAAGTCTTGAAAATAACCCGTTTTAACTCTGCAGAAGGTCTGTCAAATCTTATTTAAATAATTAATTACTCTGCCCCAAATTCCAGTGTCATTAATTGTCATTAACTGAAAGAGAGGATGCATGTAGACACCTTTCAGATAAGTATCTCTCTCTGTGCTGTCCCCCTGCCTCCCAAAGCTTGGAAGGGGACAGGGCCACCAAGAGAACAAATTGTTAATCTACTGTAAAGTTAATATCCTAACTCATCCTCATGATAAGCTGAATCCCCCTTGCAAGCCCTTTCCATTGGCACAAAAGGAGCATCATTTAATGAGATCATGTATTATCACCTCCTGCAGCTCAGGGACATCTCAGATTGCATCACAGGGACAGGAGACAATCAGGAAGCAGTTTTTACTTCTCAGGATTTTGAAACCTTCCCCTGGAATTCTATTGCAAAAGTGAAGGAAACAAATCACAGGGGAGACAAATATCCATCGCTTGTAACAAAGGGCCTATCACTCCACCTCTGGTATAAGTCTGAAGTGCAGGTTTGCCATATAAAGCTTGAAATCATTCCTTATTAGTGTCAGCTAAATATGTATGACAGTTGAGTGTTCATCAGCACAAAGGCATCATCCTTGTCCCCTCACCACTGGTGAGAGGGGTGTCCAGCCGGCATTGGCTATGTGGGGGAAGGGCTCAGGCTGGACCTGACCAAATTGATCAGTTAGAACTGCATCATTTTGCATCCCCTCTTTTTCTGGCTTTGACCACCAATGACACCATGAAGGTGAGAAAGCTTTTGAATAAATCTTCTGCATCTCCACTAAAGAAGGTTTTGAGGAGGTTATGGATTACCTCTGATCATCATCATTTTTGGCTCTATGAGTAAATAGTTTTCTTTGTTTACTTTCTTGGAAACAGAAGAAAGGAAACTGAATGAAGAAATCAACGTATGAGTTAAACATCTGGGTAGAAGAAGAAAGAATAGATTCTACCTTATGCTTTGCCCTATAGCCAACCAAAGTCCACTTATGATGACACAAGTGAAAATAAAAGGAACCTGATAGTGGGTAAAGTAAGATGTTAGTCAGTAACTATTGTACATTGCAAATTTTATATGGGAGGATAAAACACTTTATTAACTGATTCTGGCAGCCTGGCACAATACAAAAGAAATATTAACACATATTCTACAATCCTCAGCAATTACAGTGTACTTAATCTGGGTTTTTTATATATATAATATAACTGTAAAAAGTAATTTGAGAGTAGAATCATTAGCAACAAGACCACAGAATTGTTAGCAAGCAAGGGGAAACAGCATTAGTTGGTAGACACCTTCATTACCCACTCAGATGCTAGTAGTGGCTCCTTAGAATTACAGCTGATGTCACAAGGTTGAAGCTGATGCTGTGGATATATCTAAGTACCAATGTACAGAGGAGTAGTTTCTCTACAGGCTGTTTTTATACTTCTGTTAAGCCATGACAGTCAGCCTACCAAAAGTGCCTAGCTTTGTGCCAGAGGGATCTTCCCAGTGAGGCTGCCCCAACTTAGCCAGCTGCCCAGCCTTGTTCCCTTGGAACAAGGAGCACCCTTTTATGCCTTTTGGATGCCTTTTGTGGCACTGCAGAGATAACAGGCAGATAGGCCCAAACTCAGGTCTGGGGTTGAGATGTCCTCTGAACCTGCTCAGCTACATGAAGCACCTGAAACCTTGCCATACCTTCATTTGTGAGAGGTGAAAGAGACAAACCTCTGCTGCTCTCTGGGATAATGGGACTCAGCATGACACCTCCAGACTTGGAAATCATCTGTTCCTCCTGCAGGAATCATATGCCCTCATGTAGTTAAAGAGTTAATACCAACCATATGGTTGATTACAGCAATTATTACAAACACAATGTCTAATGAAGGCAAAAGTATGGTAAAATAATTAGACTTAATTATGACATTCACATTTCAAATTATGTTTCCTTTATCCTGTGTGAAAGACGAAAAATTCCTCCTGAAATGGAGCAAGCTTAAACTTCCTCTGCATTTCCCAAAGGGAGGGCTCCTGCAGTACTGAAGAAAACAGGGGGGATGTGTTTATGAAGCCCCAGAAGATGAGACTACATAAGGCATTCAGAGTAGGTGTTTTGGCCTGTCCACAGCCTTTACATTTTGCAGAAAAGGAATATTTCCTCCTGCCGCAGTGCTCTCACAACTGTCTGGAAGCCTCAGATGGGTTAGAAAGGCAATAAGAAACCTGAAAAAATCCCACGGCTCCTTCAGGCCCTGTGCTACTTCACACACTGGAACCTAGCTCCTCACACCAGCATTGCTCAGGAGGGTCCCTTTGGTGTTCCGTCTAATGGCAAGTATGACCTGGAGCTCCAAATGGCAGACTCATCTTCCACTACTTGAGGAGTTCCTCCTTCTCCTTTGCTTCCCTAAGCCCACACATCTGACCCAAGTCACTTTCAATTTACAAATAGCAGTCTCATTTCAGAAGTTTGAAACACATACCTGCACATAAAATATTGGCTTCAAGCAGAGGGGGCAGTTTTGTGTTGGTGCATTTGTCACACTGCTCAAAATTCCAGCTGTATCAATCTGCTCAATTCATTTTACAAGGCTATTTTCATTAGCTAATCCTGAGGAGTTCACTGCCCTGCATCTGAAGTACACACTCACACATACACACACACATCCAGAGTGGGAGAGGACAGATTTCATTAAAGTGCACCACAGATGGGAAGGTATCCAAGTCACTTCCAATACATTATATCAGCTCAACTGGAGGTTTTCCTTAGAGTTCACACAGTTCATGGTTAAAGCTTTTCTTTTGATGGCCTGAGTCACACACTCCAGTATGCGCTTCATGATCACTGCCTGCTAGCTGAGAAATATTTATGCTGTGTGGCTTAAACTTCAGCAGGAAAATCATTTTGACAAAATACACAGTAAGAGCTCTTGGTCTGCTCTACTTTATGTCAATATGAAAGTGCTTTTCATGTGGCCTCTTGCTTTATTCACTCTAACAGCTCAGTGGGAACCTGCAAGTTTAATCAAGAACCTGTGTATGAATGGATGCTCTTCACACAACCTGAAACCATTTCTTCTGCATAAAGTCACCGATCATGACTTCAGAATGGCTACTGTAGTTGTTTACAAACCCTGGGAACATATGCAGGCACATGGCACATTGTGAGAATAAAAATAACCTACCTTGAAACCAAAATTGTTTGGCACATACCTAGCAAGCTCCAGAGCCTGTCTGTGGTGGTTACCGAGCACTGTCCCCTACCAAAAGGCAACCACCTCCAGCTTACCCACTGCTTCTCTGGGCAGCAGCAGGTCCCCTGTGTCCTGCCCCTGCTCTGGTTCCCCCCTTGTGTAATCCCTGCCTTTGAGATCTGGCAGTGAGACACAGCCACAGCACCCCTCCAGGGCTGCTGGTGTGTCTCATGCCTGGTAACTCTTGTCAGGTGAAAAAAAAAACACTTGGCACAGGCAGGATTTGACATTACAGCAATATATATATATGTAGATGGGAGTCAGCCTCCTTTGCAAAGTAAACTGCAGCCAACAGCCAATGCTACCTGTGTCTGAATAGTGTAATGTCCAAAGGAAAACTTTCCAGACCATTAGTTGTTCTGTGTAACAAATCACACCCGTTTGAAACTCTCTGGGTGCCATAGCAGGGCACCATACAAACTGCAGAAATCCCATCAAGGCCCTCAGGATAGCAGGATGGAGGGGGCAGCCCACCACTCCATGCAAGTATTTTTCAATATCCTCAGTGCCACATGTGATTCTCTTTATGGTGCTGTTTCTGCACAGGCAGAGTCTCACATCCATTGTCTGATCTGCTGCCAAACACCATCCCTCTTGCATTGCCCCCACCAGCCTCCCTAGCCCCAAACCCACCAGGCTCCTAAGTAGACAGCTGTCCTGAAGCCTCATCCCCAAGGAGCTCAAAGACACTTGTCCAGATTTCCCAGTGAGGAATTCCATGAACCGTTTAAATAAATCATGTGATGAAATTGTTTTCATTATTCAAGCAGTTCTGCCTAGACATGACTGTCCCCGCAAATATACCTTACTGTGCGAGGTACTTAAAGACGGCTGTAGTACATACTGCAGGATGCTCTCCTTGGTGGGCAGATCGTAGAATCATAGAATAGTTAGGTTTGGAAAGGACCTTAAGACCACCTAATTCCAACCCCCTGCCATGGGCAGGGACACCACACACTAAACCATGTCCCGCAAGACTCCCTCCAACCTGGTCTTGAACACCACCAGTGATTCACAACTTCTTCAGGCAACCTGTTCCAGTGTCCCACCCCCCTCCCAGTAAAGAACTTCTTCCTTACATCTAACCTAAACTTTCCCTGCTTAAGCTTGAACCCATTACCCCTTGCAGAGAGGGAGAGCCAGCTGATAGGGCTGTGAAGCAAGTACATTTTTCCCAAAAGGTGAATTAGTGTTTCTTTTTCAAAGTGACCTCAGCTGAATAAATCATCAACTCAAGAAAGGTACAAAGACTAAGCCATGGGATTTTCAAATGCTGCTCAGGCATGTGAAATGCAGAAATGCTTGTGTCTGCTTATAGGAGACATAGTACTACCAACTGGGACACTGCACATAATTGTCACCGTAAAGTGGCAAAATTTTCCATCAACCCACAGGTAGGAATTTTTGAGGACTTATGTTTACCCTATATGTAGAAAAAGTAAGTACAGTCAACTCGTAATACTCACTGGGAAATGTGGACTTCTTATTCATTCATAGTACTTGAAAGACTTCCCTCTTACAAAATCCACATTCACCTAGGGCAGTTTTCAGACCATTCACAGTTATCTGAGGTTGAAGCCTTGGAAAATTTCTACAGGGCAGAGAAGGAGCGAAGACACATAGGCTCCCTAACAGCCAAGATTCTGAATTACATCACTGTTCCATAAATATATTCATTTTATTCATGTTCATTCCTGAAAAAATTTACTGCACCAAGGATGTCATCTCGACTATGTATCTTAGAATTGATCATTTCCCCAATTAAGCTGTTCGGTCCTCAGACTTAAAGAGCTGTCACAGCTGCTGCAAGCTGATTTATCTCCTGATGACGGGCAGAGCTCCTGACCAAAAATTATTAATGACAGAGGTTCTTTTTTTGAAATAACCTTAACCTGAGCATATATCTTTTTAGTCACATTAATATCTGAACACATACCCCCAATACTTAGCCAGGTATTAAATGGATGTAGAATCCTAAACCTTAGTGCTTTAATACAGAGCCTTTCAAATGAAGAATAAGAGATTAATCTAGCCCCGTTCTGTGCCAGGCTGAACAGCAACTGCTGGTGTTTCATAGGAAATGTGGGCTCTGAACAGGGCTTTGTTTTACATCACTCTGCTTCCCAGGCAGCCCTCACACCACAGTGCCCTCAAGCTCCTCATTGTGAGACGTGACTTCCACAGGTTGGTCAGGGAAAGTATTACCCCCAACAGAGGGTGGCCCAAAGATGAAATGCTACAAGTGCCCATTCACAGGTTCAGGACAGATTTCTTTTTAAGCCTCCTTTATGGTTTAACACTATTTAATTGCTTAGCAAAATTTAGCATAAAATAAATGTTATTGGGACTTTTTTATGAGTGTTGTTGCATACACAAAATAGGTTGGGTCCAGATGAACAATTGGACAGCAAGGTCCTGACCTGGTTGAGTTTTCTTGTACTGTGAAAGCATAAAAGGATACAGCACAAACTCAAATCTAATTTCTTCTGATTTGAAGGGCCAAAAAATCTTTTGCACCTTAAAAATCCCCCTCAGAAATGCCAGTGATTGTGAGCTAATTCACACATTTAGCAGGGCAGTTCTACCATATTCCAGATTAATGTCAAAACTTCCACTTAAACTTTTTTTTAATTAGTTTAAAAATTCATCCAAATGTTTCAGTTTTAAACAGCTAAGCGTCTTTCTTATTACTCAGTCCTCTTATTATTCATTTTCAAAAGCCCCTCTGACACCTATCAAATCTGATAGACGGAGCAGTGATTTCTCTCAGGCAAGTGTAAATCTTACACCACTTCCCACATGATATTACTTTCCACATGTCTGATGGCTCTGGAAACAAGTAATCAAATTAATAGAACTATTTCACTTTCATTCATATCTTAGCTGCCACCATGAATTTCAACCATCAGAAGATGGTAAAATGTTAGTTTTGCTTTATTTGGAGGAGATATTCATTTTCACAACTTCTGCCTTAATAAATCCAGCAGATTATTTCTTGGGTAAGATGGTATGATTCACACTGACAGCAATTTCAATAACCACTCCAAACCTTTGCTATTTACATTTGGTTTTGTGAACAGGTCATATTCCCAGCATTAAAAGTTTATGATGATTTAATAGGGAGATTGTAAATATAATCTACCTGGATCTGAAAACTTCAGTGGTTAAAAAAATACAATGGGAACCAAATGCAGCAACACAGTTGCTTAGCTGATCCCCTGCCTTCCTTCTTGACAATATTCATTGCTAGGAAAATATCAGAACTGTCCTCTGCCTACTGTTCTGGTTTCCCACTGCCTATTGCAGTGGGTTCATTATGTCATTATTCATCTGCAAAATGCACAGTAGTCTCAGCCCAGGATATGTAAGGGATCATGTTACTTTTCAGGAACAACTTTTGCTGTCTCTGTTCTGCTGTGGCTCAATGGAAACAACACAGAAAGCTGCAGGTCCAGGGCCGAGGAACCAAGGGTATGATGAAGGCAATGCAAAAGTCTCCAACAACTGCAAATGTATGAGTTTTCACTCAGATGAAGTGTAGTAATAGCCTGCCTTGTGCTCTGAGTCCACCTTAATTGCAGACTGAGATTTCTTAATTGAAACCACCATGCATTGCACCACTTGTTCCCTTCTGCCCATTCTCAGTGAAGGGCAGATTTTCAACCTACTCATTGCCAGTAACAGCTCTTTGCACATTCCAGTAAAATATTATGCAAGAATCTTTCCCTCCTTTCCCCCTCAGCATCCATCCACACATACAAACCATGCCCTCAAGAAGAAAGCAAAAACAAGAAATTTTGATGGTTGCTATCTAGTACACTGCTTCACATAATTGAGTGGACAGCAACTGCAAACAGTAGTGGGTCTGTGTGACATGCACAGTAGCACGAACAAAATAACGTCTCATCAGTTTTAGGCAAATATCTTGAAACACGTTGGATATTGGTTGTAGTGAGGACCCTGCACAGTGAGGACCCTGCACAGTAACTAAATAGATCAAAACTCAGCGCTCAGAGATGAAAATTGCTTGAGCTGCTCTGCATTCAGTCATAATAAACTGTTTGCAAAAAAGATTATCAGTCTTGTGACATGATAGTTTGGCATTTGCAACTTAAAATTACATTGGACATTTTGCAGCTTTATGATATTGCAAATTCAGGCTTGGTTGGCTATCCATTATCATCTTACTTCTTTCAGAATTACTGCTTCCCGGGTTTCTTCTTCCTCTTGGAGATATGTGTTTCAGATTATTTTCCCTCAGATTTATTATCCTGCAGTTTTCTAGGATGAATCTCAGTTTCTATAAAAACCCCTGCCTACCTTCATAATCTCTTTAGGTATCTTTTTATTATCTCATTTTCTCTCTAGTCCTCCTAATTCAATATCCTCTGAATTTTGTAATCATGCTCTTCTCACTTTTTTCTTTCAGATCATTAATGATGGTATTTAATACAACCTCTCCTTACACCACTCCTAAAGTACTGCATGATCATAATAATGCTTAGCTTTTAGAAAGCACAGTCTATCCATAACTCAAAAAGCATTTCATATGTCAGGAAAATGTTGTTACCCCATATTACAATCAAAGTGCCTGCAAACGGTTCAGGTGCCTATGAAAGCTGGTTTCCTTTCCCTCGTTTCATCTACAGCCAAGGGACAGAGACATACAAACATCTCTAGAGCCTGGTTTGGAGTGGCTAAATGAGCTGTCTATTTTGAACAGCCTCTCAGGGGGTCCCAACCTCTCTACAGGGAGTCAGGGAGATTTTGGCAAGTACCTCTGGACAAGTGACCTTGACAAAAGAGAGGTGGGATCAAAACCAAGCTCGGTTCACCCTTTGCCAGGTGGAGCATACTGCAGGTCTCCATCCCTTCTTAGCTCATGGGAAATTTTCTGTGTTGGAAAACAAGGAGCTAATTCCCCAGCCAAGTTTTGAGTAAATCCTCAGTGGTTTTCCAAGATGAAAAACTGAAATTTTTACTTCCCAATTTTCAATAAAAACCTGTATAATCATGAAGTGAACGACCCAGTACAATATGTCTTCACTGAGCATTGTCTGTGACTTCCTGGACCATCAGTCACCCACTGGCCACAGCCTTGAAAGTACTGACAGAAGCTGATGGTTTTTTGTGATCTGCTTAGTTTTGGGGAATGGAGAAAGGGAGCAGAGAAAACCCATCCCCACCCACTGGTCCAAAGGCTGGTATTATCTACTCCAGAGTTACTCCAAACTGGTCAGCCCTTACATCTTCTTCCACACAACCTCCTGTTAAGCCCCTGTGGTGAACCAATCACTCAGACAACACCTGCCCCACAGCACAGTTTTTTTATATATGACACAGTGTGGATAAAGAACAGGAAGGTGGAAGGAACAAAGCACATCCATTGGGACCAGGACTTTGCAGAGCAGTAAAACCAGCTTTGACTCCAGTCCCTATCACTGGAAACTAAAGAGGAGAGGTCAAAGCTAACAAAAATGAGTATGTGTAGATCATAGTTGTTGGGTTTCTTTCCCACATATCCATTAGAGTCTTAGCTAAATGCCTCTTTTATTGCCCACGGAATAAACTGCAAGTGCCTTTACTGTGATCTAAGAAATTTACAGGCCACTGCCACCAGATCTCCTTAGAACCCTTTCAAATCTAGAAGATCCTGAACCATTATGGAGCTGTCTGACAGTGACCATATGAATATTAGTTGCAGCCCCAGAACAGCTATACAGTCTAGCTGGAAACATGGAAAGACACATCTGCCACTGCCTTTTGACAAAGTGTTGTTCCATTCCCAGCTGCTTCTCTTGCCAGGCACACAGGCACAGCTGGCTGTTGTCCCCCTTGGGGCTTCACGCCTGGCCAAGGCACAGAGATAGTTGTGCAGTCCCATCCTGCCTCTGTCCCTTGAAGTGAAGGTGGTTTGCTAATCTGTGAACTAATGCCACTGTTTCAAACAACCTTTCATTCGAAGCCCTCAGTGTTTTTACATGGACTGTGTGCCCGCAGCTTCCACTGAATTTCAGCTGGGCTGACTGCTTCCAAAAGGTTATTATGGGGGGCAACCAATCAGCTGAAGACAGTCAAAATAAGAAACCTTGTTTTGAAAGTCACAACCCAGAAGTTCTTCTCCTGAGCACTGTGTTTCACTCATAGTTTTGGGAACACTGTCTCGAGCAGGAAAAGAATACATAGAAAGATGCATCTGTTTCCATCAGAAGTATCCTCTGGTGGCTAATGCCTGTTGGTATCTCCTTCACATAAATGAAACAAAAAGTAAGATAATATTTTCAACAGTTTTCCAGCTAAAAAGAAATTAAAAAAAAAAAAAAAAAAATTATAAAACTTTTTCCAAAGAAAAAAAAAAAAAAATTATAAAACTTTTTCCAAAGAAAAAAAAAAAAAAATTATAAAACTTTTTCCAAAGAAAAAAAAAAAAAAATTATAAAACTTTTTCCAAAGAAAAAAAAAAAAAAATATTTAAAACAGTTTTCCAACTAAAAAAAAAATAAAAAAAAAAAAAAAAAAACCCTCAAGAGATACAAAAACCCAATGATCATTGTTACTTTCTGCTGTTTCTCAGTTTGGCCATGTCCTTTGATAAGCAGCAAGCTATTACTGACTCTCCAGTGTCAGGGGCATGCTGATCAGCAACAGTGATGTATTACTGGCATTTTTCAAAGGTGGAAGAAGGTTTGCCTCACTTTTTTGGCCAAATTTCACTCTGAATAATTAGATTCTGAATGCCTTAAGTATTTGGGCAAGATATTAGCTTCTTGCCATAAAACTACGATGTAATTTTTTTGCACTGTTAAACATCTGCCATTATCCACATGAAGAGTAGCTCTATGTTGCTGATTGATGACATCAATTATCACCTCATACCACCATCACCGTATTTATGGAGACAATGTCTATACTACTGATAGCAAGACCATAGGATAATTTTGTCATTTACTTCATTTAACATGACCCATGCCTGCAGTTTCCCCTGTCAGGAAGTTACTCTAACATTCCAAGCCTACAAGGAGCTGCAAACATGCAGGAACTCCTCTGTGTTTAGCAAAACACCCTGTGCAAACACATAAAGATTTTCATTACCTGCTATGCTAATTAGGCAAAAATCTATAGGGAACAAAGCTGACCAGAAACCTCTTGTGGCAGAGACATGGCTAGAGCATGGGTTCTTTCCTTCTGTAAAAACCTAGACAACCAGCTCCCACTTGCAAGAGCGTAACATGGGACTAGAGGATTATCCGTCACAATTCAAATGCAATTCTCTGATAATGGTAATAGTGTTCCAGTGTTAGAAGTGATAGACTTACATAATTAGCTGCAAGTGCTATTTCTGTGTGTGCAAAATCTTTTAATTATTTCCTTTTTAATTATTTTAAATTACCTAATAACTCTTTGGCAAAGAGGGATGTATGGGAGGGAGGTAGTGTGAGCCCGCCATCATTATGAAACCTTTTTAAGAGTTCCATTATATGCTGTGAGCATCTGACTCTTTGTAGCATGAGTCACCCACAAAGTCTTGAGCCATCAAGTAATTAAGGTTCCTTAATACAGAGTGGGAGGGGAGAAAGTAATATCATTTGTCGTTATGATCAGTCACATTCCTACAAATATATATCATAACTGGTTTATAAATGGATTATTAGCAAATCAGATTACAGCACTATTTATTTCTCCCAACATTTCTCTTACCATGTGCTATGGACTCATCCACTCCCCAGTACTACTACACCTCTCTTCCATCTGTTTTCTTCCCCCTTTGTGACCTCACACATATACAGAATCATCTATGTAAACTCACCCACAACTGGAAGAACCGAACAATACCTGTTATCAACATTTCAAAGCAAAACAACATTGCTGGTTGTCACTGGAAATCTGTCTGAATGAATAGCTGCCTGGTGACCTAGGTACAACATGGTGGCCATAACCCAGTTCTGAGCAGAACTGCAAAAGAGGAATTCACAACACAAAGCCATTTCCATGCTGGTGAGCAATCTCAGAAGATAGGACAAGAATTGGCAGGCCTGAAAAGAAAGCCATCTTTTTCACCTTTAGTGTTAAAAAGCAGAACTCTTAGGTAAGACATGTTAGGTAACATTTTATCCTTTCTAATGAAGATGGAGCCCAAGAGAGCTTGATTATTCCATCAAAAAAATCAAGGGCATGACAAAGTTAAATAAGAGCTGATGAAAGGAGCAAAGTGGTGGGTCAGGAATTAAAACAACCTAAAGGAAAACATGGGTGGAATCATAGGTCAAATTTACTACACACAGTCAATGAAATCTGTTATAATTTTCAACAGCACCTACAGGATTTAACAGCCCTTAGGAACTGCAATCATTGTGCCACTTGTAAATGTTCAGAAAAAGAACAGAGATACAGTTGTTTCTGGTTTGCTTCTTTTGTACACTCTAAAAAATCCATTAAAGTCATCAAGCTAAAGCCTGAAATGGGACAAAATGTGGAAGGTAAGGCAAAGCTGTTCCCTTGCTCCACTTTGCAGCACTATAAAACACAACTTCTGCTACAGATTTACCAAAGAGTGAAGGAATGATTACAGAGTAAAACATAATGGGTTGTAAGACCACCGATCTTCTGCTACTTCTCCAATCTTGCTTTTGCCATTTCCAGAAGAAAAAGAAATTGAGAAGATGGTCTAGTTTTTGTACAAATTCCTTTGCCAGCTAGCAAGGTGTGATTAACATTACCCCAAGTGTTTTCCAGGAATGGATGAAGAGTGTTAAAAATGTCAGGTTTAGGTCCAGCAACACTGAAGAATTTACAATGGACTTCTTCTTAATCTCTACTTAATCTCTTCCGATCAGGGTACATGCAACCAGTTCTTCTGTTGAAGCTGTTCCCTTACCAACCACAGTTCCTCTCCCCATCACTACTAAAGCACTGTACGTGCTGGATCTGTCCTCCTCCATATTGTCCTCATCTGAACTACATTATACACACATCAAAGCAAAAATCCAGCTTTTGTCCCAGAAATAGAGTTCCATTAGAAGCTCTATTTTATAGAAAATAGAATAGAAATGTACATTTCAAGGCAGTTATTAGCAACAAAAAAAGAGGCACCAAAGGAGGAACATACACCCATGTCCAGAAGGACTGATAGTCTCCACTTTGTAAACCTACCTCTCCAGGCTGATGAAAGTTGTCCCATGTTCAGCTCTGCCACTAGAGCTGTAGATGAGTGAAATGAAAGCCTGACACAGCCTGATGCACCAACCCCAGCCACAAGGAAAGATCCGTGGACCCCACCAAGCTGGCATTTGCTTGGCACATGGCCCAGCAGCTTGTAGAGCTCCTTGTGAGTGGCACACCACCTGCAGGAGGGTGCTCAGTGCCTCATTTAGCCTTCATAGACATCTTGCTTATGTTTTTGAGGTCTCTGGCTGGGTGGATTCACAAGTGTCAGCATCCCACATTCACCTCTCTGAGAGAATGTGACTCAGAAGTGTAATTACATCTTCTCTTCTCCCATTCCAGTTAACCTGAAGATGACAGCTGAATTTCTGCTGGCTGGAAAGCATGGGGTCATCCACAAATATTTCCTGCAACACTGGCTCTATCTGTCAGTAGACCAAAGCTTGATTCTTTTTAAATATTGCTATGGTACCATTTTAATCAGTAATTACACACAAAGCAGAGTCATAAGCCCTTCTAAAGTGGCTCGCCCTCACCGGTACTGAAACAATAGCATATGCTTATGGTATGGGCAACTGCCTCAACTCTACTCTCTCTAAGGTGCTACTTCACAATGTTAAACCTATAAAACTCAATCATACTCTAGCCTGGGAGAAAAAATCAGAGAAAACTCTGGAGGAGTCAATTTATTTGGAAGTTAACCAGACATATTTCAATCTCGATTAGACATCTTGAGACACAACATAAATTTTTATATAGGTTATTTGATTCTCACACCTCATAAATTAAATAGAATGATCTCTGATATATCTAATGCCTGATGGTAAAAAAACTGTAGAAGGATGGATTTCTGGTACATTTGTTTCCAGTGCCCTGCAGTTAGGTACTTCTGGGCATCAGTTAAGGTTAATGTGAAATAAGGGGCAATGGCAGGAAACAGTCTCAAGTCCCAGGCAATTTGCAAAGGAAAGTCAGCTTGCTGGGACCAGCCTGCCAGCCACTCTGCACAGAAAAAAGCTATCAGTGAGTTAGGTATTGTTGCCAAGCTCTGTTCAAAATTGCCCCAAAACTTTACAAAACTGGAGCATTGCTTGGCAAGTTGAAAACAAACATTCCTGGGAAAAAAACTCTTTTCATAACATAGCTGGATGACTTATCTATTCCATTCATTTATCTCAAGCAAAGTTGGTTGGTTCCATGTGTTTGCCATTTGACTGAGCCAATAATAAAATTTGATTTTAAGCTGCAAATGGTATGAAAATCCAAATAAATCATATCTTTCAAATGTCTCAATTGCATATAGATGGGCTAGCCATCTCAGCTCCATGGTAGTTTTTGTGTCTTTGACTGGACAAACCAGAGATGAAGTAATGCAGCATGCTACAATTCAAAATTTGACCCATGATGACTAGCCACATGATTCATCCAGTCAGGAAGAGAAAAAATGCCACTAATGGGCCTGTGCTCCATAACTAGACATAACACTAATAGTACAAATACACTGTGCCTCCAAACACACAGTTAAAAATTGCTTTTGTTAAAACTCAAGATAAACCACCATTTTTTTGTAATTTCCCAAATATAGCTCTCGTGTTCCCAAGAAGCAAACACCATCAAGTGAAAATTCATATGTAATATGACTACAAATACTTATATTGATAGGGAGATTGATCAGAAATGTATGATTCTATTCTACATTAAGTATATTATAGTAGTGATACATGTAGTAGTTATACCATACAATAGCAGTGACATTATGGAGGAAGTTATACTACAATCAGAACTGGCATATGTCTCATATGCAATAACAAGACTTACAGCTGTCATCAGCACCCATTAAGTCATCCTGATTACCACCAGCAGGAAATTATGCCTCTGAAGTATTTTGGCCATTTGTTCCTTTTTTTTTTTTTCTCTTGTTCTTCTAAAAAAACATTTCTCTCTTTTTCACTTTTTTCCTTCCCCTTTCCCTTGCTTGTTTCTTTCTTCCAGCTCTAATTTTCTTGCTTCTGAATTTTCTTCCCACCAGTGAGCCCCACTTTCTCCTTCAGCTGCTTCATTTCTTTATCAACTCATTATCAAACTAAGCATGACCAGTCATGTTATAGTAAGCTTATTGACAGTGACAGTAGAGAACTGCATTTGTTGATTTAGAAGGTGTCTTATGGTCTTATATTTCTTTCTTGTTCCTAGTTCATTTCACAAAACTTGATCATTTTGACAGTGATTCGTGTCATTAGGTCCTTTCCAACCCTACCTATTCTATGATTCTATGATTATTAGGTTTCAGAGTGAACACCCAGTGCAGTGCAAAGGAGGAAAAAATGGGAAGGTATTCTTTTTCCCCGAACTGCCATTTCACAGAAGGAAGAGAGCTCTTTATCTGTTATGCTTATCTTGCTTTTAAAGGTTATCTTTGTAGCCAGGTGGGTGAGCAGCATTTTATTCCCAAAGTAAGCATATTTTCAAGCTTTGTGTGCCATATGGCCCACAAAGAAATAAAACTCCAGCCTATGGGCAGGGTGTTCAAGGCCTCTGCTCTATGCAGCTGGGTGCAGCTCTGAATTCTCAGTATGTTTCTCAGAAAATTTTTTAATTTTTAAGCATTGTAATGTAATTAAGTTCCTTCTCTTGGCAACTGGTCATTGTCAGACCCCTTTCTGATCAGCAGGGGACTAATACAACCTGGGAGCTGCAGCCCAGGCAATGGAAAACATTACAGGCGCAATGGAGGACATGTTTGCAAGGAATATCTTCTGCACCTGGACTCCATTTATAAAGTTTGCAGAAAGGACAGCTCCTGCCAAGAAGCCAGACACTCTGACCTTGTTTGAACCTGCCTGCTGCCTGCAAGCAGGATCTATAGCAAGCAGGAGTGAAGGAGGGGCAGGGGCCACACTGTTGCTCCTCAGGGACTCGCTGCAATATATGAGGAGTTTATGTTCACAAAGTGTTTTACTTTTAAAGCCTATATTCTTTCATCTCGTCACAGGCTATAACTTTGCTATTGAGCTATATTGCTGTGTCTAGTCAGAGTGCGTGTTTCTATGCTGGTGCCAATCATATTTTTTTTGTACCCTTCATCAGCTGCAGCTCATGGAGTGGCAGGTGGTTCTTGCTCTCCACTCTACCGATGCTGCTTGATTTTATTATATCACTTTTCCCCCTCCTCAAACTTTATAACTTATCAAGGTCTAAAGTCTCTAATAAACAGAAAATTAAAAGGGGGATGAAATGCAAACATACAAAGTTAATACAGCTTAGATTCAACACTCAGCTCATCTTAAACAAGGCACTAGTTTTCCCACTGTGACATGAAATTCAACTTATCCCATAATGCGGTTCTCATTTAAGATTTAAAGATGTTAGCATTCCACGCAAGTCTGAATGATCATGCTTGGCTTTCAGACACTGCAGAGATAAGTGTCCTGCAAATGGCTAAGCTGGATAGATACAGATAATGCTTTCCCTAATAAAGCAATATCCTTCAAAACAACTGATTACCTAAATAGAGTCTTACTTTTCCAAACAAAATATTTACTTACTACTTTTACAAAAGGGGGGAGGGAAACAACACAAGAACAAATAAAAATCTCTATCCCTGAGATGTTTACTACTTAAAACTGCTCTTTCCAGTCTGAAAGCAGCACAGTACTGAAGAGTGAGCTTAATTTGATGTCTGCTGGACAACTTCATTTAAAACCAGGTATACCCTTACGCATCTTGCTGATTAGGGACTTTATTCAGCGCAATTCACACCCCAGTGTGGAATATTTTGGCTCTCCGCAAAGTCACTTCTGGGGCTGCAGCCCCAGCAGGAAAAGCTTCTTCTAACCTAGGACTCAGCCACAGGACTAAAGGGATCAGGCCAGGAGGGTAGGGGTACATCAAGGGAGTCATCATCCCTCATGGCTGGAGGTGCCTCGCCTGAGGGTGCCAATGGGTGCCGGGGAGTATAGTGAGAGTGTTTGTATGAATATATGGCCATTAGCAGGAAAAGGTATAAAAAAGGGACCACTAATTTTACACTGCACAAAATTGGCTAGTTGCCATCCCAGGCTCTTTGTTACTGCTAATCTGGGCTGGATTTGAACAATTTAGTTGGAAGTGAAACACCGTGTCCTATAATTAGTCCAAAGAGTCTCCCAGCCCCCAATTATGTCTACTTTAGTCATTCAGTACCAACTTCTAAAATTCATACACACTTTTCCCTTTGTCTGGAAAAGAAAAGCAAAAGGAGAACTTGACACAATGTTCAAACGTATAAAGGTAAAAGACAACTAATTAAGTTTATTTATATAGGACTTGAGGAAGGTTAAAAACAGTGTCATTAAGAGCATGAATAGTCAAACACTCACACTGTTTATGATCTAGACATGAAGATATGGTGGGGAAAAACCCTGAGACCTGAGGTGCAGCTTGTGCCCTGGCATAGTCTCAGGGGTCAGGGCAGTCCCACTTCAGCACTTCACAGTGGCTTCCCTGCCACTGTGAGTAGTGGCCTGTGGTGGCCAAACTCCCTGGGGACACCTGCAGAAGAGGCATCTCCCCTGGGGCTGCCCTGCCAGAGCCATGAGCCTGCGCCTAGCAGGGNTAATTAAGTTTATTTATATAGGACTTGAGGAAGGTTAAAAACAGTGTCATTAAGAGCATGAATAGTCAAACACTCACACTGTTTATGATCTAGACATGAAGATATGGTGGGGAAAAACCCTGAGACCTGAGGTGCAGCTTGTGCCCTGGCATAGTCTCAGGGGTCAGGGCAGTCCCACTTCAGCACTTCACAGTGGCTTCCCTGCCACTGTGAGTAGTGGCCTGTGGTGGCCAAACTCCCTGGGGACACCTGCAGAAGAGGCATCTCCCCTGGGGCTGCCCTGCCAGAGCCATGAGCCTGCGCCTAGCAGGGCATGGCCAATGCTGCAGACAAAGGGCAGTAGTTTTCCACCTGCTGGAAGCTGTCAGCAGTATGGAGCTGTACCGCCCAAGAGTGCTGGATAAGCGAGTGGGCTGCTTGGTGAGCGTGAAAGGGGCAGGGTGTAGGAGAATTCAGTAAAGTGGAAGGAACAGGCTGGAGATCCCACAGAGAGGTGACATAAGGTTTCCACATCTGTAATTTGCCATGGTGGTTTAATTATGACCACCAACCTCCCAAAACTTCAGTGATATCTCAACAAGCTAAAACAATGGGAATAGATAACTTTGTGTTACCTTGTGTAATTCCACTCACAACCATCCCTGGGAAGAAAGAGGCAGAGCGGAAAGACAGCAATGATAGCCCATCTTCCTACTGTACTGCTTCCAAGGAAGTAAGGCAAAATTTAGCCAGTCAGAACATATTTTTGTGCCCAGAACACTGATAAAACTAAAACACCTTCCCAATCTTGTATACAAAATCCAGCTCATGTTCTAGAACATTATTTCAGCAACCAAAAGATAAAGAAATATGTTAATAAACTGCATAAACCAGGCAGAAGGATTGTAAGTCAAAACAGCCCAACAGAACTATTTGCACTAAATAACTGATCTGTTCATTTAAAAGCATTCATTAATAAAAGGAAGCCCATTTCATTTTACTGTACTTTCTAGATCATTTTAAAAGATGATTAAAATTTTTCTCTGCTGCAACACAAATATTGCTTTTTCTTATTACAACTGAGTTCCACTTATTAACATAAGTAAGAAAAGGCTCTTGGTGTTTGTTCAGGGAAAATTATGAAAGGAATTGAAACTTTCATGGAAATATTTTTTCCTAAGCAAACCTGAAAGAAAAGGGGGGGAGGGGGAATTGGTAAAATTAATTATTACTAATCCTTGTTTTGTGATAACTAAAAAAAATATTAAGAAACTACTCCTTTCCTGCTGAAAACAGGCTTTCTGGAAAAACAAAAACAGACAACCAAAATGTCAATGTTCGCTATATTTTAACTTTGAATAGTTCATTCAGTCCTTCATTATACTCTATGACTGCCAGCCCCTGGCCAAAGATTACGAAGACGCGCTAGGCCTATGCATATTACAGATGTTTTAAATTAGTAAAGGTTTCTACCTATAAATACTACTTCTTCCTAGAGCTATAGGAAACACCAACTCTATTGTCCCTGTTTCTTTGATGAGTACTATCTTCTCATATGTGGTCTCATTTCACAAGAAACAGAGCAAGCAAAAGCAGCTTTTGAAAACCTAATTCTTTTTCCAAATAAAGTTCAGTGGCTTGCTTCACTGGTGCTCCCACACTTTGGCATAACTTCAAGCCTTGGGATCAGTAATGGAAAGCAAAAACTTCATACATATCAGTTAAAACAAGCTTCTATAACATTACTAGCACTCCCAAGCAATAACAAATATTTCTGAATGCCCAGAACAAGGCAGAGATCAGTGCTTATAAGCTGCAGACTGCCTAGTTATGGAGCAGGGACAGTAACATCAGAGTTCTGAGATTATTCCTGTGCCATAAATATATATCATCAACTCATCATAGCAGCTAATTATTTCATTAGCAGATTATTTATGTCTACAAATATATTAACAAATCTCAACAAATCTCAAAGTCATTTGTGGATAAATAACAAGCTGTGAGTAGAAAAAAATAATTAAGTTCATCAAACAAAACCAGACCTGTCAAGCAATCCAGGCTGCTGTGCTCAGGGGTCAGACTTCTTGAGATCAACACTGTTCGCAGTAGTAGTGATCAGAGGCTGCCTATGCCTTTGGACACTCCAGGTTTGCTCAGACTTAAATATGTCCTAGCACAGGCACACCATTCCACTCTGTGTCATTTGGTCTTGAATGGTAGCTATCTTGCTCATCTTCCTATCTACTTCTCTGTCAAGTCTTCATAAAAGAAGGAAGAGGTTGGGTTTTTTTTCTGACTTCATCCTCAAGCCCAATTGTGGCTTTCAGTATTGACTAAGGTTCATATAGTATTATATAATTTTTTGTTAATGTTAGCTTTGATCCAAATATACTTATTAGACTGGTATTTGTTTAGTTTTGAACAACTGAAATAATAACTTTGTGAAATTTATCTTTCTCATTTTCCTTATTAATGCGGGAGGGGAGAGTTGCCTTCCTCTTTTATTATGACCTTGCACAGATTCTAAAGAGCTCAAAAGCCCCTGAGTATTGAAATTGCCTGGAATTATTTACAACAGGCTTTGCTTGAATTTGAATGGAAGTTTAGAATAATTTTTGGTTTACTTGAATTATTCCATCACAGTAGATGTACAGGACCTGGACAATCTCAAACACAGATGTGATTCAAAAGCACTCAAAATCAGAGTAAAGAACTTTGGGGAAAAAATAAAGAACAGAAACGCTGACAGAAATTACAATAATTTCTGGCAAATTCTCATATCAATCATGTCCCTACTTTAGCCTTAGGTTCCAAAGGTGAATTTAAAATTCTACTCCAAAACTTCAGCATCAATACTCAAAAGTAATGACCCAAGCCCATGTGTATTTTTGTACTGTTTCAGTCTGGCAGCACAGAGCCAACAGAAAAGATTTCCAACCTGTAGGTCAAACAGGTGTTAATCAAAGCCTTTCACAAAATACGTCTCTGCATGGTTTTAGAAAAGAAAAAAGAGAAGTAATAGAGAAAAAAAAGGCAGCAGACGAGACTCAGAATAAAAACAGCATCCATAAATCTAGTAGGCGGTTTAAGCTTGCATTTACAATATTAGAACATTAACATGTTATTGACTAATAATAGTCTTCAGTGAGAGAATTTGCTAATGTGGGTATTAACAAATTATCTGTGATTATAAACACAGAGATAGGAATATCTGATTTTGAAGAGCAATGTGGTATTTGTATCTTTTGTGGCAGAGGATGCTACTGAATTACACAAATTCACGTTCCAATGTAAAAAAAAGTAAGTTTCAAGTAACATCTACACAGCATACTAATACTAGTCCAAATGTTCTTCTCCTTGAAGATGAAGATGAAGAGCACCGCTATGGGTTCCAGCCAGCAAGAACAGAGAGGTGATGAGGAGTCTTGCAGGACACCTTTGCTTCTGCTTGGAAGGAGAGAAGATTTACAAGTCTGGAAGCAGTAGGACTCTCTCTTTTGCTCTGCCATGTAGGCCTGGCACAGGCAGAGCGTGTTTCTGAGCCTGGAATGGCTCAAGGAGTTCAGCGTGCTTAGGCGCACCACAGCTCAGCCTTGACACAAAAAAGTACCCAAGCTACATTCCCTAAATTTAGGTGTGTACAGGCACACCAGACAAAAAATTAAGTTGCCTAAATGTAGGTGCCTGGCTATGTGAGCTCTCCTAGAGTATCTAAGACATTTGTACAGGGCTGTCAGAGACAATACAGCACTCACAGAGGTTCTGCACATTTCTCAAGCAGAATATCCCACAAAGAACTAACATTACCTAACACCCACATTATCTAACACCAACTGCAGCAATGGGATCTCACCAGTGCTGCCTTGGCTTCCACCATTGTTGGTGGAAGAGAGGCACCAACACATTCAAGAGAGCTAAGAAGGGGATCTTTGAGAGGGGACCTTTGACACTCAGCATGCATGTAAACCCTTGCATGTGGTGCATCAACCAGCAGCTCAATCTCCTACCCCTTGTCTCATTATTGACAACCAGTTTCTTGCACCCCACCATCATCTGCCTCATTGAACTTGTGGCAGCACTGGCATGTTTGACCTGATGTGCATGTGGCACACCTGCAGCAAGCCTTACTTGTTAGTGTCCATGTTTGGAGAAAACCAAACACTTTCCAGGTCTAAAATACCCTATAACTAATTAAGTGAATTTGAGATGTATTTCAAAACCTATTGAGCAGAAAGCTATGCTACTAAAAAATTTAAAGGACTGACTTAGTTCCCCTAAGGCAACACTTTCAGCTTTGAAAGAATATAACTTTTTAGTCAATAGGATCTGAAATACATCTCAAAGTTTCTTAATTGGTCAGTTATAGCTGAATTTAACTTAAAAGGGGGTGATGGGAGCAGTCATTGAACAACTATGATGGTATGACTATGCAAAAGTGATGCTATAATGTTGATAGAGGAGGGCCTCCAGCTAGTTTATGTGTTAATTCTCTGAATGTGCGTGTAAAAAGCTAGATATTTTCAGACAGCTAAGAAGAGCTCAGGCTATACTTGCATCTGAGTACTTACATGAAAGCCTTACATTGTATGTTCTGAAAACCTAAATTCCAAAAACCTGCCTAATGATACACGCCAGATTCTCATGTGGTATAAACTAAAGTGGCTCCTTAGCTTGCCACACAGCTTTCCTAATTTACATCACCTAAAAGACGTGGCCAAGTGCCAAGACGGTTAGAAAAGCAGATCCTTTTTATATGGACATACCTCTGCACTTCCTTTGCTCGGTTACACACTAAAAACAGAAGCAACAATGTGCTCAGAATTAGAATGTGCATTTGCCCTATTTTCCTTCTCAAAGCAACAGAAATTCTGTGAGCTAGCCAGTCCTCTGAGATATCCAGCTCAGTCTGGCAAATTCCTGAGGTTTGGATAGTAAAATTATGAGATAATTCCCACAGGTATATTTTTCACCTTTTTAACATCTTTTATATGCTGTATTACTTTCATGGGATGTTTCCCACAGTTCTGGTCTGATGAAACATAGCAAATTCATGAGTAACAGCTTCCTTACAAAAGCCAGCACTGCCACACTGTACATCTGCTGAGGATAAATCTGAGAATCTGCTTTAGCACAGTACAGAAACATACGGTGTCATTTTTGGACTCTGCAACCTAAGACTTTGAAAACTTATGCCTTGCCTGCTGGAAACTCCTCTATCGTGGTCTGTGTTGCAAATAAGCCTTGAAAAATCCCCAGACCCCATTCACAAGGTATTTACATCAACATACACTAAGAATGCCTTGGTTGCATTCTCTGACTCCAACACACATGAGCTCAGCAGAAGACCACATCTGAAAAGCCTAGTGTTCCCAAAAGAGCAAAGACATAACAGATACAAATCATTCTACGTCTGTCAGAGACATGCAATAGACTATCAAAAACAAAGCAGACATAAACTCATTTCTCAAAAGACCCACATGTCCTTGCAGCCCACAGCCTGCAAGGTGCCCCATTCTGGAGGCAGTCTGCCACATGGACATTAGTGTAAGTGCTACACAAGGACACGTGAAGCAGAAAGGGAAACATCCCAGACTGTATCTTGCAAAACTAGACAGAAATGTGAGCAAAGCTGCAGCTGGCTAGCTGGAAGCAGCAGGCAGAGGTGGGGGAAAGAAGTATCTCTTTCTGTTTCTGGTCCTGCAGCATAGCTCAGATAATTTCCTAGCCAAGCCCCCTCCAGAAAAAATGAAAGAGTGACATAAAGCATCTAGAAGGAAGTGCAGCAGGAGGGCCAGGAGACCTCCTTGGATGGATAAGGAGCTGCTGAGAAAAATTCAAAGGAAAAAAGAGGCTTATGAAAGGTGGAAGCAAGGACAGGCGGCCTGGGATGAATACAGGGATGTTGCCCAGGAAGCTAGGGAACACGTAAGGAAAGCTAAGGCCCAGTTAGAATTAAACTTAGCAAGGGATGTTAGAAATAACAAGAAGGGATTCTACAGGTAGATTGCAAATAAAAGACAGACCAGGAACAACTTAGGCC
>NDXB01012164.1:30329-42777 GCA_002631895.1 Agapornis roseicollis
TCCCTCCTCCCTTTTCCTCCCCTCTCCTCCCCTCTCCTCTCCTCTCCTCTCCCGTTTTCTCCCCTCCTCTCCCCTCCCTTCCCCTCCATTCTCCTTCTCTCCCCTCTTCTCCCCTTCCTCCCCTCCCTCTCCTATTCTCCCTCTCCCTCTCATTTCTTCTTCTTTTTGCACTGGGATAAATAGGTATGTAAACTAAAGGCCAACAGTAAATCTTTAAATTCCTGACAGAAAGTTTAAGACCTCTCCTTGAAAAAGGCTTTTGTGGAAATATTGGAAGAGCAACTAATGTAGAAAAGGAGAAAAATCTTGCTCCTTTAATTTGAAAGGCCTTAGAAGAGTCATTCTACCATCATACATGTCAATTTAAAGGTGTAATAGTTTTAAATACTTTTCTGTATTACACAATTGTTAGGCAGTATAAAGGCATGTTCCTAACAGGGGTATGGCAGTGAAACATGGCAGCTGTCACTCCAGAAGCAGAAACACTGGCAGCTTATTCCTTAGGCCAAGGTGAAATGAGTGGAAAACTTACTCATCCAAAAGACATTACCCTTTCAGGCGTGGTTGCTCATCATCTACTGAGTCACGTTTGTTTTCATGCAGATCACTGTCAATATTGATGTATTCATCCTCCTGGAAAACAGATCAGTGCCAAGGCTGTGAGAGGGGTGCATGCTTGGTGAGTAAGGCACAAAACCCCAGATCCCTGCTGGCGGACGGCTGAAGCAGTTTCAAGGCTTTCCCATCTGCACTGAGCACTCGTCTCCAGCTCTCCTATCTGGCACCGGCACTGTGATCAGTGTTAGACAAGCTCAGTGGTTAGACTGTGGCTGTGAACTTTCCCAAGCCATCCACACCATTTGGAAAGGGAAAAAAAAGGCGGGGGGGAGTGGGGGGGAATATTGGTTACTGAGAGCTAAAAAGAGCATCACACAGCCTATCGCTGCATAGATGCTGAAAGTGAGAGCTGCAGGTAGGGGTGGTAGAGCTGTCAATTAGCCGGCTTGCCCAGCATCTCCTGTTGATGACCCCTGCTTTTTTGCTGCTTCTCTCTTTGCTGAATTTTAATATGGTGGAAATTTTATGTATGGAGGATGGTTAAATTGAGGGGGGAAAGGGACTTAGTGTTTTAAAAATTTAGCTAAGCCAATATATCTGTTATTAAGAAAAGCTGCTGAGAAAGGTAACAGGTAACAATCCTTTAAAGACAGCTAGAATCCATTTGCTATCTTTGTGGCAGAAACTTGACATTTTCATCAGAGCACACCTTTTTACTGCCTAAATCCACATAAGCCTGGCTGCATAATGGCTTTTGAACAACCGCAACCTGACCTCCACCATGACAGAGGATTGTCCTTGGGGCAGCTAGGAACAGCACAGCCGCTGAAGTCACTCAGCACATGCCATGCCCACCTTGCATTATTTCCCCTGTCCTAGTCCTGAAGGGCAGAGAGAAATTGCCTATCCCATGAGTACATCCCTTCACACTTGTGGCCGGGCCCACGGAGGGCCTGGCTACACAGGGCAGGCAACTGTTGGGTTCAAAGGAAGCAACATAACCACAGGGCCTTTGAGCCGTGCTGCCATCTCCTCATTTTGATGCTGTGCCAGGCCTGCCCTTTGGTGTCCCACCAGCACCATGGTGATGGCAGACAGTGTTTCCAGGAGCTAGTGATCTTGTCCTGCCCTCTGGAGGGGAGCTGGCCCTCTAGTACGCAGCCAGCTGGAGTGGTGGCAGGCTGCAGGTGAGCTTTCCTTTTCTTTTTCTGTCACTGTCTTTTGCACTAACAGCATTCCCCAAACTACTGTGTGAAGCAAGGCCCATCACAGACCTTGCCTTGGCCCCTTGCTTCCATCTGGCTTTCCTACTGCAGATGCCACCAAAAGTCCTGGAAAGCCCTAAGTTACCTCCTAGTGAGAAACTTGAACCAGCTCAAAGGCAAAGTTAACACAAAATCAGTAATAAAAATGTTGCAGGAGTATGTACACAGAAGCTGCTACTTATTCCCCTAGAAGAAAGCTCAGTGTGATACGGACAGGAATCTCAAGTCCTCTTGACTGCAGTTTTTGCAGGAGGAGAGGGGATGGAAGTTGTATAACTCTGTGGAACTGCACTGTAACTTATGGCTGCATTTTCACTAACCTAACTTCTATCTCTTTTTGGTCTTGACTGAAATAAAATAAACCTGAGAAATACAGATGCTGCCCACTGGCAGCATTTTTCTCAGTGGCTGTAGGAGGTGGGCTTTTTACCTGAGGAATATTGGGTGCTGATAGTATTGAAATATCATTTATTCCTGGGCTTAGATTTGGGCTATATTGCATGCAGGTGCTTATCACAATTTTTTCACCTACATTATAAGTTAGAAAAGCCCAGCCCTCCAGGTTGAAGAGCCATGCTTTCATGTGTGCAGGCATTCGCACCTTAGTTACAGTGTGCCTGGGAAAGGATCAGCGTGGGTATATGTATCTCTACTACGCTTGCACAAAGTAGTGACTGAACACTTTCACCTGAACCTTTTAAATGGGAAACAGGTTTCTTTGACTAAAATGAAGCTTTCCTCTTTCATCAACTGCAACTACTTTTCTCTGTTTTTAAAGATTCCACCAGTTCCTTTTATTCTTTTTATTTTGATATTTTCCTTTTTGTTGTCTTTTGAAGAGGAAGGTATAGGTACTGCCTATCACCATCCTCTCTGAGGATCTCAGATCCTGATCTAGTTCACAGGAGTGCATACCAGAACAGTCCAAGTGGTCCTTTCCATCACTGTAAGTCTGGAATCACTTCAGCTTTGAGAACAGAGGCATTTCTTTAGCAGCATGCCTTTTCTGCCTTTGGTTGTATCAAAAAACTCCACTGGAAGATGCAAACAATATCCACAGCATTAGGAAAACTATTTCTCACGTGCTGCTTCAAGGACCATCACCAGACTTGGTAAGTAGATCTGTTTCCATGGTACATGTTACAACAGGGGAAATTCTAGAAGTTTTTCATGGAAATTTTATGGTATCAGGTTGCAAATTGAATGTGGATTTGAAAATATTAATACAGACACTAGTAAAATGTCTGTGGATATTTTTAACCATTCATGTCTTCATAGTGAGCTACTCACTATGGTGGCTTAAACAAATGTACAGTCAGAAGAAGGCAAAATGGATGTGTTTCTTGTGAATTAATCTGTATCCTATTCTCTTCTTCGTTGTCTGGTGAGTTGTAAATCAGAGCTGTTGCCTCCATTTTGTGTTTGTTGAGAAATTTTCCTTATTTTGAAAGAACAGGTATTTAATAAAATGTATGCCCTGTCTGACTGAAATATTGTGTGATGAAATCCAACGTTTCCAGCTCCTACATCTCCAACTTCTCAGGAGAAAATACTCTGTATCAACTTGTCATCCATGGTTTGCTCTCTGATCACTATATCTGATGCCTCTTTTTTATCTTGTATGAAGCAGTCATGACATTAGAAAACATTTTCCTGAATCCTCCACATCCTGTCAATTTTCTGTGTTTTTTCCTAATTTCTGAGAACAGACCTTGCTTCCCTGTCAGTTTATGAATTTTAAATCAAATTCAGGCTTTCTAAAAATATGTATCTTGGAAGTATCATCATAGCCAACTGCTGAAATTGAATGTGAGGTTCGTAAAGTTACATAAGATTATTAAAAAAACAAACAAACAAACAAAACCAACAAACCCAAACCCAAACCCTAAACCATACCTGGTTAACATGTACTGTTTTCTTATTTTCTGAATTTTTCATTATCTGTGAATTGTCTCCAGGACCTTCTATATTTGTAACATCCACACCTTTACTGTCGCTCTGGGGTGTGACAAGACCAGAGATTGTATTGGTTCAAATAAAAACCCATAAGCCTTTCTCATATGCAGTAAGAACTGATTTATACTCTGATGCCTGTGCTTCTATGTTTTAATTAACTAATACAGGGACTCTGCAACTCAGTGTACAGAGCTCAGGTGTTCAAGTCCTTGTCCTATTACACAAACCTGCACCTGCTGTGGGTGTTGCTTAGGTACTGTGAATCTGCTGTTTTCTTGACCTAAACTCACAGGTACCCCCAGTGCTGTGCTTTGCCTAAACGCTTGCTCAACAAGTTTGCGAAGATCTAGCCCTTCCCACCAAGGGCAGGAAGGCCTATCTTGGCCTTCCCCAACTTGTTAGTACCTTTACTCCAGGATATATGCTCCTTATGCATATGCAGTAAATACATATTTTTTAAAAAAAGATGCCCTTCTACTGCTCTTGGAAACTCCTGGAGTATCTTTAAAGAGAGCAGTTAGCTTTACCGTATTAGTTGTAGGTGGTATACTTAAGAGTTGACAGCCATAATCAACTCCACTATTCCTTCTCCTCCTCCTCTTATTATTATTTTTAATCATTATTATTAGTTTTCTTTTTATTAATGTTTCGAGGAGTACATTATCTCTTTATAATGATCTTTGAAGGTCTGCTTCTTATTTTGGTTTTTCAAGAAAACTTCTTAAACTAAATGTTAAATAATTTATACCCACAATTGATATAAATGTTTCATATTTCAGTGTTTTTTTTATGGTAGCAGTTATGGTACAGTCACTTCACTGTGTTTTATTGCATGAAGTATCTCATTACTTACATGGTAATAAAACTGGTAAAGGTGTATCTACACTTAGCCTTCTCAGAAAATGATCATTTCCAAATGAACAATATAAAAATAAGCTTAATTATAGTAAATGATTATAAAGGCAGGAATTGGAAGTACTACTCGACATAAATTAAATTTTGCCTTTTAGTAGAAACATGACCGTAGAAACAACCAGGGCACTTCGCAGTAACATATGCTCCTTAAAGATGCTCTGCCTCTAAACTTCACAAAAAACTGGTTTCAGTAAAAATGTTTCTGCAACCTCGTGTGTCTGGTGGAAGCGGAAAGAGTTGCAAGAAGCTGTTTATTCACCTGCTGTGTCCCTCATAAACCAGATGCTGACTTATCAGTTCCCTTCCTTCTACGAGAAGACTGTCTTTGCATTCCCTTCAGAGGAACGTATTTCTTTACCAAAAGCATCTCTTTGCCTTCTAATCATGCTGTATTAGGAGTCTGTCATAGCTGTCCCTGCAGTCAACAATGAAAGCCTCTACTGAACTCTCCATAAATTGCAAAAAAACATTCATCACAAGAAGCAGTACTTAACTGTAGCATTGAGATATATTAAAAAGAGAGCATAGTGAAGATGAAGTGGTTCAGTTCTGTAACTGGCACACACACACCCCTGGGATAGTCTCTTTGAAGACTGAGCAAGAAAAAGCAGAGGACTTTTTTCAGCAAATGTGAAACCCAGTAAGTACCTATGAAACAATTGCTGTCCACAAACAATGGAAGTACAGAAATTGGAAGAAACATCTAAAAGCCACTTTTTTCAATCCACTGCTCAATTGCAATTACAGAAATCTAGAAAAATTAAAATATATGAATGTATGAGTAATGTAGCAGAAATCTAGTATAAGTGTGACGTGACTGATGAGACACTAAATAGCCCACACTTCAGAATGGTATATTTGTGTTATTTTCTGCAAGCATAAACCCCACTGATTTCAGCTGATTACACCACATTTCTGGTATATTCCAGATTCAGTAGAAACTGGCTAACTATTGTTGATAACAAGTTTATTTCAGTAAGAGACTAATTCTGTTGACTAAACCATCCATTAAATGCCATGAAGCTGAGTAATTTTCTTATATTTCATAGCTGATCCTTTAAGTACCATGTCTTCATCCTCCCCTTTATACATTATTTTTTGTTTGGTGAAAATGCAGGTTATTTAACCTTACACCTTGGGGGGAAAAAAAAAAAAAAGAAAAGAAAAAAAGTATTTTTAATTTCTTATAAGAATAGCAATATTTAAGTAGCAAATAAAACCACCTATTCCCTTTTCCTGTTTGCTTAGAGTCTGAGTTTGCTGAAGGAACATCACACCGAAATGTCAATCTGCCTGTTTTTATCTCTTGCTGTTGCAGATTGCTACCAAAGCACCCAGCCAGAAAGCTTCTACTTCATTTGCACGGTATCCTTTTCCACCTTCCTGGAAATGTCTGTGGAACAAAACACCACAACAGGAAATGGGAGTTCAAGCCTTAGAGACTATAGCCAGCATGACCATTATATGAGTACACAACAGATCCAGCAATATGCCATGTCACTTCTGAACCTACTCAGTCTGTAGTGTCATAAGGAAACAGGAAGTTAAAACCAAATAAGAGGAGCTTGGAGGGGAAAATTCTCTTCCCGTTAGGCCACACTCAAAGTAGTACAGAATTGAGCCATCTGTTTTGAATGCTAACAATACGAAAAGTGTTACATAGCTGTGCTTCTGATTTCACACTCTGATGCACTTTCACTGATTGAAATTTCCTGCTTCTAAAATACTTGATTACATGGGAAAGGCATGGGTACTTGAAAGTGAAGTGCTTTTACAATGTTTGTTTAGTTCCCTCTAGATGAGCAGTTCATTTGCCAAGCCTTTTTGCACCACTACATTCTTTGACTTTCTCTCCCGGGTCCTCCCTGCCTTTTGAAGGAGGGATTGGTTTTGCTAAAAGGGTGTGACTTCTATGAGTTGTGCTTCTAACAACAGCACATGCTTTTAGAGTAGATGGTTTTCCACTCCTGCCAGTTACTGATGAAAACAGATTGGCTATCAGAGTATCCAGACAGCTCCTTGAACTGTTTATGGTTTAAGAGTGGGTCATTACATTAGCTTTGGAGATTAGAATCAGAGTACCTAAGGAACTGTGTGAAAAGCTCATGCTTCAAAGCAAATGTTTTAAGCTGCCAGGCTAGATTTCATTGGTTTTCAGATTGCATTCTGTCAACTGAAATGAAACCATATGGTTCACTGTTCAAAACTTTGTTATTCTTTTATTATTCAGTGTAATTGAAGACCAGTCATCTAAGTTTTCCCCCAAGTACTACTTTTTACTAGTCAGTGTCAAAATTCTGAAGCAGTAAAAATGCACTTTAAATATGGATGAAGAAAATTTTTGATCAATAATCACAGTATTCCTAAATTCCTGTCAAATGACAAAATTCAGTGTAAGGGCTGGAGGGATGAATGCTCATTATCTGTGTGTTAAACTACAGTAAATGAGCTGTTGAGACAGCAGATAAAAGACATGTACTGCCAGATTTAAATTCAGTTGGATAAATCTTCATGAGGTGTTTTGAAAGGGGTTGTAAATTAGCCTCACCCACCTCTGAGTACACTAGTATTTTCTTTAAAAGCTTAAATTGTCAGTCTGGAGTGGGATAGTTGGATAGTATCCTGAAATGCAGGATAAACTAGTTTAAAATGATAGACTGGCAAAAGCCGGCCATAAAAAAAAAGGAATGGGACATCCATTTGCTCTCAGAACAAGTAAAATGCATCAGAGGCAGAAAGCAAAAGCCAGAAAATATAAAAAGAAAAAAAGATTTGCACATTCCTGAGAAGATAAAAAGGTGCACGTGACCGTTCAAAACATCTATTGGTGGCAAGCAGAAGAGCAACGAGGATGACAAAACCAAGAATCCTAAAAATGTTTTTTACAAGGAATGTTTATTTAACCTGAGAAGAGAAGAGCTTAAAGGCACAACTAATTTTCACTGCTTCCTGTAAGAGAAGGGGTAGTATGTCACAGTTAAGTTATTGAAAAAAACCAAACCAAACCAGAACCTAAACCCCAAAAACCTGGCTTTAGAAAGCAAGTTTCAAAAATGTGGAAAAGGACTCTATACTTTCCTGTGTGTATCTGATGGAGTTACTCAGTGCAATGCCTTCCTAGTTTCCAAGAGAAATTACAGCAATTATGGAAATGAAATGTAGATTCCTAATAGTGCCTAAGGTTTTTAATTAACCAACCAGACAAAAGTATCTAGGAAGTTCTGGAGAATGGAGATAAACACAGAAATAGACTGCATTTTTTATGACATGTTATAAGCTTGTTTGAATGAAATGAAGTACAAAAGCTGTGTATGTTATGGCAGTACCAATGTCCTTATGTACCATGAGTAAAAGACGGAATTTTAAAAGGCGTCCTTCCTCACCTCAGTTTCTGAAGAGCATGGTGTGCTCTTCTACAGAAACAAGTACTGACTGTTTAATGTGTCATAACATTGACAACAGGGGGCCATCGAACAATAAATATTTATTAGCTGTTACCTTCCCTTTGCATTGTATTTATTTTATTTTTATGTCTAAGTTCCTTTCAAAAATCAGGGATTCTTTTCATCCCACCTACCATTCCTTTTTATGAGCCAGCTCTTATCATTCCTTGAGGACTAAGTGTGAGTTGTTGTTTAATGTCATCATTAGCACAGATCTGAATCATCAGAACTGAGTGGTTAAAATCTTTGCCTCTTAAATGATGGTTAAACAAAGCTAGGTAAATCCAATCTCAGTTTTAGGGTTCCTATTAACTGTTGCAGGATTTCTGATCAGGAAATTTTGTGGGCAACAGTAGCAATCCTCCAGCTGGTCCCATAAGGGAGAAGTTAATTGAACCACATCGAATGCAAGAGAGTCAATAATGTTTCTATACATTGTATATGAAAATATTATAGATATAGATACAGAATGTATTACATTAGCATGTAGACACTAAACACGGGACAATCTTTGGAATAGTGATGACAGTCTGAAGATAAAAGTTTAGGTTCCTTACATTGTGTGACATAATTTAAGGGGATAAAAAACTATTAAACTCCTCAGTGTCTGTGTATAAGCAGTGTGGCAATCAGTAGATTCTGGCCTCTGTGATACAGTTAAAATCCTGTTTTACTAGAAAATCCTTCTGTGTGAATGTGTGTGTTTAAATATCAATAGGCAATGTGAAACTGAGAAGTGCTCAAATAGTTATCCCCCTCTGACCATTTGTATCACTAGTCAAAGGCAGATTACTCTGTATTCAACCTCTTTATCCCCTTTAGAGTATCCCACAACAGAAGGCACAATGCCTTCCATTCTTGACATAATAAATCTCCAATATGATTCTTCATCTATCATTTGTTAAACCAGAGCTGTTCTTTTTTTGATGAAAGCTGTTTCCTTAACTTATTTACTTTATAAAACAAACTACCTACCCCTGATTCACTTTGTCTCTGTCTTATTTTTTTCTATCTCTTTGTGTGTTAATTATTAAATGGCTCAGGTACATCTGAAAGTACCTATGGAGTGCAATCCCACATTGATATTACAAACGGCTTAAATCTGGAACACTTCTGTATCTTGTGGTTTACGGAAGATACTCATAGCTTGATTCTAGAAGACACTGTATTTTGGAGGAAGAAAAGCATTTAATCTTTGTTCAAGAAAAGTTCAAATAGGACAAAAGATTATGAGACTGTTGTCTTCTCTGTGGCTCCTACTGTGAAGTGATTTATTTTTCTATACATAGAAGTTTTCCCATAGAAGTATTTCCTTCTGTGTTTTATTTTCTCTAGGGAGCAACTTGTATGTTGGGTCAGAGAAAGACAGTGTAAGGGTAAATGTGAAGAATTTTATGGTGTTCCAGGGAAAAAAAAGTAACCAGAAAACCTGATTCAGGCCCCAGGTTTCATTGCTGCACAGGATTCCTGATTTGACATTCGAATTATTCAAATAGGAGAGGATATGCAGGCCCTTGAAAATTCTGCAGTGGGAAGGAAATGAAGCACCTGGGTTTCCTGCATATTGCCCAGGTGAGCTAGCTGTGTAAGGCAGTGTATTAACCTGAATCACAGTACTGTGCTCCACAGGCTGCTGAGCAAAAAGAGATGATTTTCAGCTTAGGTACTGAGATTATGCAACTAGGGAAGGATTTCTTTCCTTCAAGGGTTTGAAGGCAGAGACTTTGGAAGCTGACTTCACTATCTTAGGCACAAATTTTGAGGGAATGAAGGACGAAGCAATTCACTTGGACTGAGGGAGACCCAAGTTGAAATGCTTTGGCTATCAGCTCCGAAGCACAGATGCATTTGGGGGTGCTTTGATTACCCAGAAGAATGCCCTAACCACTGGGCTATCATGTTTTAAGAGAGTTATCTATCCATCTACTCTTGAAGCTGCCCTACTTAGCATGAATTATTAACTGTTGACTGGAGTAGGGACTTGACCCTGACTCCCTTACATTCCACAAATATTCCCTGATCGGCAGATTATCAAACCAATCTATTGCTTGTCTGTCTCTATAGCCCAATGAATAAATATACAGAGTGGTTGGATGTCACTGGTGTTACACAATATTCCACGTACTTAGCATACACAAAGACCTTTCTGTGCTGTTTGAATAGTGTCTGGCTGATATTCACACCCACTATGTGCTACTTTTCCTGCTAGCTGAGCTAAGGCGTAGTATAGGGATCTGAAGCTGCAGAGGAGAGCAAGGGGTACTTTGGTAAGGCAGTGCTCTTTAGAGCTACTGTCTCTTTCTGACCTGTTCTACTTTTGGCAGCAAGTACAGTGAAGCAGACTGGATATGGGTTCCCTGCCTTAACTCTTATTAAAGTGTAGGGATGCTGGGCACTGAGAAACATAACTAACTTCTTAACAGGTTTTGGTGCTTCCATTTTTGAAACCTTCTTTTTTAAAAATGGTTGTTAACAATATGCAGAACCTTTGGGGTTAGCTCTATACCTCCTCTCTGTGCTCTTCTTGAAAGTAGGAGACAATTGCACTTAATTTATGCATGGAAGGAGGAAAATACGCTACATGTGATTACATGAATATTTTTCTCATATTATTAATATTGATTTGATGAGGTGTATGTCTGCTGCATAACAATGACCTCGTCTCCAACAGAACTGTGAATTACCTATCCTCCTGAACAAGCAACAACTGATACAGCAGATGAGAGAGGTGGATGAGCTAGTTCTGAGATACATCAGCCTATGAAATATTACTGAGATAGGAGGCTTTTCAAAGACACTGGTATACCAGGCAGCAGATGAGCAGTAAGAGGAGCCTACTTGAATGTGTTGGTTGTGCTCCAGCTTTACACTTCGGCAGGGTATCAGTGCAAAGCATGTTGGATGTTCTAAAACATCTGCAGAAAGAAGCAGAAATTGCTACATCTTTTTTTTCAGGGACTGAAATAAACATTGTTCATTGTTTGTAAGTCCTTCAACTTCCCACAAAGCAAAAGAAACCATGCTTACCTGAAAGGCCAAATTGTGCACTCCTGAGTGATCACAGGTGGTCTCCTTCAGCTCCATGTGTATAGCATGGGCAGGAGAGCTTTGGGTAAAAGTTGAAAGATACTTGCAGCACAGGGCAACAGCAGCCAGCACCTGGTTAATCCATCCACAGGTCGGCGAGTATCACTCGAGGTCTAGTTAGCTGGAGGCACTCTCAGGTTGCTCTTGCTCACTCAGGGTTCCACCTTCTCACTCCTCTGGCACAGCCCCTTTTGGCCAGTGTGGGAAACTGCATTCAGTGTTTCCTTAGACAAGAGGGGAGAACTCCTGTGGGCCCAAAGAGGCCGATATATCCCTGAGTGATCCCAAAGGCAAATGTGTGTACTTACAGTGCACACACTTGGCTTTCGACACTTGCTTAGGGGAAGATCTTCCACACCCAGATCTTTGAGAGGTCAGCACAGTTATTGTCTTTTTTTACAGCTATTCTCAAGTTACAGTTTCTGTGATGTTATCATGGCTCTGTTTTCATGGTGGTTAGAGACTTCATCTAGCCAGAGAAAACAATGGAAAACTAACAACTCACAAACCTCCATAACAAACACTGGTGATGCATATTCAGTTGGCATGTCAAATCTGATGGCACAGGGTCATTTGGATGTCTGTCCTCAGATTACTCACTTTTAAAGAACAGTTTTCTAATACCTTCCAGGCTTGCTATTTGCAGAATTGCAGAATTATGTTCTTAGAACTCTCAGTTGGGTCTCCTACCCATGGTTTTGATTGCTTTTGGACTCTTGTCTTTACAGCTTGACCTGTCTAAGTTCACTGGAAATAGTAGCACTATTGCAGACATTAATGTCAGAATTTGAAAGAATATAAATTTTGTCTTCAAGGACAACAAAAATTAGGGAACATTCCCTGTATTTCTCTGAAATACAGCAACATACAGTTTTGTGCTCATTAGGTGCCTAAATTTGTAACTTCCTGCATGGGGTTTGTAAATGTCATGAGTTTTGCTTCCTCCCATGATAAAAGGCAAAAATTGTACCCTGTTTTATGAATACAGACAGAATGAACCAGCATGACTGAATATATTCTTGGAAACAAAGAATAGTTACATGAAAATTAAGAAGATGCATCCTCCCAACCGTACTTAATTACATTATAAATCATACAGTTGTAATATATGAGCTCTTAATTTCATAACTCTTGCTCAAAAGGGAGCCTAGGGTTGTTTTGTTTTGTTCTGTTTGTTTGTTTGTTTCTTTTTCTTGTGTTTTGTTTTTTTTTTTTTTTTTTTTT
>NDXB01012164.1:45568-68284 GCA_002631895.1 Agapornis roseicollis
GGGGGGGGAGGAGGGGAGAGGAAGTAGAGGAAACATCATAATTTTCAGAATAATTTTGACTTCCTGCCAGATGGATCTTAAAAAAATATACTGCTCCTACAGTCATGAGGTGACTGGTTGACCAGGTGTTGTCACCTTCGCTCCGAGGTTCTGCTATGAGTTCAGTCTTTGGTCCAGACCAGTCACAGTCTCTTGTCCGGTAAATCTCTGGCTCCTACTCTGGCTCCCTCCGAGATACTTCTGGAATCTGTTCGAGTGTTTGAGCAAAGTTAACTGCTGAGAAAATGATTCACTTTCTTGGTTTTCTGTGGCAGAAATGAAACCTTTTCATTTTTTTCAGTTATCCTAAAGTTGACCCTTGACAGGAGGGAAACGTTAATGTAAAAGAACATCATGTTTAACAAATGCCATGAATTAGGGAAGGAAAGACTTTCTGGAAGAAAGATAAGGCTATTGTGTTTACCTTGAGACAAATGCCCTAAGGCTAAACAGTAGGAATCCTACAGCTGTTGTTTCTCAGACATTAGCAACCACTTCAGGAAAGTTTAAAGAAGACCACCCCAAAGGGAAAAACCTTTCCAAGAAGCAGAAAAAGGATACCTTAATAATGCAATACAGGCTAATTAGAATAAAATAAGACTACACAGATACTTCCATTCCACATTTATGTGAATATAAAATGAAAACAAATAAGCAAAGCCCAAATAAAAGAAGAAAGGTATACACTTAAAGGTAATATGAAGTATTATTTCAAAGAATTCAAATAAGGAAATTACTTAATTAGGGTAGAAAACTGCCCTAGGTTCAATGACCACATTTTAGAAAGTGTTTTGCCACCTGCAGGTGGAAACTTCTGTGTGAACCTAAGCTCAAAGACAAATGCAATTAAGCTTACAAGGCTTTTGAGGCTTTTAACATCTTATTAATCTAAAATTGTCTTATTAATCTATAAGATCTTCATCAATAAATGGTATTTTGATATAATTCTCTTAATCTAACTGAGGAAAATACCTCTACTGGCTATCTGTCATTTGGACTATTTTTTCTAAACTTTTATGCATAGAAATATTACTGGCATCAATCTGTCACATGTAAAAATAAGCTGAAATGTTAGCATCACATATTTCCTTTCAGCAGTGTCTTTTCTCCTTTTCCTTTTCTTTTCTTTCCTTTTTCCTTCCCTTCCCTTCCCTTCCCTTCCCTCCCCTTCCCTTCCCTTTCCTTTTTATTCTTTTTGCAAAATTATACCTTTTGTATGCTAGAAATCTTTCCAACATAACTTGTAGTCATAGCTCAAACAGGTGAATAGAACCTACAGTGTAAACACAACTGATTTTGGTGGGACAACTGTTGGAATATGCTTCACACAGGATGCAGTTCATCTCTGGGTATGTGTGCAGGCTCATTAGTTGACTTTTAATGTATAGTAATTTTGTCTTTCTGTTCAATGGAATCAAAAGATAGTCAACAATGTAGTCAATCACTGCACTAGAGGAAATTAGACCTCTGAGGCAGAAAGTGAATTAAAGGTAAGTAATGCATACTTCCTGTACTCTCTGTAAAGGCAGGTGTGGCAAGAACCATGGAAATTAGTTTATAATCATGATATAATGAGGAAATTCAAGTCTTCCTGTAGTTATAGTTACAGTGTGGCTGGCATATACAAGGGCTGTGTATACAAAGGCTGTACCTATGTACGTACCTGGAGTGCTTTGTCAAAGGAACTCCCCAGCTTGTCTCTGTACAGAGGAGTGATTGAAATAATTTGTGACAAATTTGTTGTTTAAATTCCTAGCTTGTTTTGTGTCAAAGCAGATACCTAAGTTGTACTGGATCTTTCCATGTGCTGTATTCTCAGTTACTCCAGGGCTTACCCTCCAGGCCTGAAACCAGTAGGTAGGCACTATGAGCATGTTGAGATGTGTCAGCTAACATCCTGAGTAATTCCGGGGATCCTCTGGGCAATTGCTACTGAAGAGAAAGGAGTTGACCAAAATATGCATAGATAAGAGAATTTGAAAAGTAAATAGAAACTGTTCCTGCATATGGAATAGTAGTGGTAGGGTAGGATAGTCCTTTGTGCACAGCTAAGATAGATAGAATCTGTTTCGTAGGTACTTAAAACTAGCCCATAGCAGTGGATCATGCTGGAGTAGTTGTCCTACTGATAGGACTAAGAAGGACCTACAGTTTAAAGAGTCTCATCTGATTTAGTGAAAATGCCATTACAACACTTGCAATGGGAGTCCTGCAGCATCTGCACAGTGACTGAGCCCTGTTTGAGACATTCAATTGCCCACGTAAGCATTACCCTGTCTATGCAAGAGATCACAATGAATTATTTTTGTAACTAGTACTCTGTGAATGTCGGTACAGCTCAGGGAGTCTTTCTTCTGAAACAAAATCTTCTGCTGTAAATGGAAATTCATTCTACTTGTTTAAAAGTGAGGTCAGAGTCTGACAAGTTTTGATCATTCCAGTGTTTATTATATCATTGTTAGTTCCTGTTATGATCTAAACATTGCCTACTTCCTGAAGTGCTTCTACAAAAGTAAACAGAGGTGTCCTGCTCTGAACTGTAAATGCAGTATAAGCTCGAGTATGGTACTGATCTTTGAGCTGTAGCAGCACAAATAAATGTTTTTCTTATGATAAAATATTTCAGAAGGACTGGAAAGAGGGCAGTCATGGATCAGAAATCTGAAGAACATGACCGAAAGTCGTGAAAGTATGTAGATACCTGTCTACAGGGAAAAGCTATACATACAAAAAATACGCTTATTCTTCTGTGTAGGTATTGGTTCCTTGAAGCACTTGGCAGTGCTTCTGGAGCCTGGATTGTATCAGAATGTTGACAAGCAGGAACTTAAAACAGCCAGTGGGAATCCTCACTTCCTGGGAATGAAGAGGATGTTACAAAAGGCTCTGGGCTTGCACTCCTTACATTTCATGATAAATCACTCACTGATATTACTGGGATCCAAGGTAATTCAGAAGCAATGTGAATATCAATGCTCTGTATGGTTCCTTGTGGAGAAACTCATTACACAGGGAACAAAGCTTCACTGCTGTAAAAACCACAACCTGCTACTTACAGAGCTCTGCTGACTGTAGTCCCTTGGCTGGCACCATCACAATGAAGTTAAATATTTGTACACAGAAGTGTAAATTTACTCAAAGTCCAAATTACCTGTATTTTAAAAAACCAGCACCACTGGTGAGAGATTTAACCTTATAATCTCTGTAAGACTGTCTGAAATACCAGTAAAAGGTCCCATCTTTCCTTTTTTATTCATCACCTGGTACACACTGTCAGTTCAGCAGGCTTATATTTTGAAAATAGAGAAGCTAAAGTTTGTGCCCTAATTTACTGCTATGACCAGGACACTGAGATTCCACCTCACAACCTTCTTGCTAACACAAGAAACGCAATAAGAGGAAGAGGATTGGGGTGCATGTTATCCTAAGTACCTTCCATCTGTACTAGAACTAGATTTTTTGTCTAGTACAGATAACAAGGCCTATCCAAGGGCTTGAACTGTGTGTGTGTGTACTTTAAAGAGGAAGTAGAGAAAGACTTAATCAGGCTAAACAGCCATGCTGATATAAGCTCTTTATGGTTAAAATTTCTTACCCATTATCTTTGTCTTGGTTTTATGTTTTCCTTTGGTTTTGTTTTTCATTTATTTCCCCCTCCCTTAGCTGATACTAATAAAATACACCACTCATATAACTTCATTAAACAATCTTGTTTTAATTACATATCTTAAGTTCAGTGACATTAATAACTTAAAAACAGGGCAAGCATGTACAGTGGTTTTGAATAAATATTCCATAAGTTTACAGCAAGGATAAAACTTCAAAATTAGCCCAGTATGGAAGATAAAGTCATGCAGACAAAAGAGGTCGAATATAACGGATTAACTTGACGTGGCTGGGATAAAACTCTCCTCTCTGCTTGATGCAATGGAATCACCCAGTGTGATTCTGACACAAGCTGTTGTACAAGGGGGTATATGGTATATGTACAGGGGAATAGGTAAAGTCATATAGGAGGGTTGTACAAGGGAGTATAATAAAAATGATTGCTTAAGCTACACAGCTTGCGTAAACCGTTATACCACTCATGCTCAGCAAATACCTATCGTGCTTACCATGCAGTACCAGAACATAAATTACTGATAATGAGAGGCCGAAGATACAACAAGAGAAAACAGTTACCTAGTTCCAGTAAGAACCAGCTTTGCTACTTGGATATTGACCGAACTCCTAGACAGCATGCGCACTATCTGAAAGTGAAAAGCTTAAGACAAGGAAGACTCCTTTACTTTATCCTGAGACCCTTGCCCGACGACCACCAGGAGGCACTGCACATGTGTAAAGGACATTTTAGCTAATTATAATACGAAGCGGGGATAGATGATAAATATGTATAGGCGTGTTCAGCAACTCAATGCATATGTGTAACTTGGAAGATAAAGATAGAGGAAAAATGACACTGAGGCGAGCATGCCTTTGGAGGAGCAATCCCCCATGCCCCTCAGCTGAATAAACGCATACCTACTTTACAACTTTAATGAGTTGTGGGGACTTATCTGCAAAACAATTCCATTAAAGATCATCTCTCTTGAGTGCCAAATGCAACTTAAAGAAACAGGAATATCAAACCCTTTTAAAATAAAGAAAGAACACTCTCCTTTGACTACTGGGAAGTCAGTTCCTTGAAATACTTAAACATGATCAAGCATGCTTTCATATTTTCCATATCTGCACACTTTACGTTTATTGGCCAGATGCAGAAGGTGAAGTAAAATGTGCTTCAGAGGAGAAAATAACTCCCTGGGTTCTGAAATATTACATTACAACCAAGGGCAACATGTGCACTCAGTTTGAACTCCAGGGCATTTTTTTTTTTTAACTGCTGCTGTCTAGGGAGGGAGAGGCATCATTTAAAATGCTCTTTTGAATTTTTAATGGATATTTAGAAGTTCAGGCCTTTGTCACAGCTGAGAAGATGAAGAAGTCAACATTGCCTAAACACCGCTCTTAACATCCTGCTGTTAACACACCTAAAGCTGTTATCACCCTAATAGCTTACAGGGAGGGTTCCACCTACAGCACAGTCTGGGGCATTTCCAGGTTGCCACAGCATCACAGCAGTGTTGTTCAGACCAGCTCTCCTACCTGAAATGAGCTCTGTGTTGGAAGATGTTTGTGCCCTGTATCAACCCAGCAGGACAGTTTCACCTATCCCCCGCACTAAGTTTTCTTTGTCTGGAAAAGGGTTAAACTCATCTTGCAAGACACCCAGCCTGGAGTTATGGCTACGATTAAAAAGTATGTGCTCCAAGCACAGTTTAGTATAAACAGCTGCAACACCCTTCATCACTCCCCTAGGAATTCAAGATACACATCTTTAAGGTCCAAGAGACACAAAACTACAGCTTGTTTGTCAAGGCAAAGAATTTAACAGAATGTAAGTGGATTTGGACAACTAGTATCATAATCACACAAAGGATCTTTCTTTTGACCAGCAGATGCCATGCTCACACAATTAATTGGTGGAAAAGTTGTATTTGCAGTCTGTTATTGATGGATCTTGTTTCATTATTCTTCCAAAAATCCCAAGCTCCTACCTTGCATATTTATTACGTTTCTGTACTGCAGTGTATGTACTGATGGTTCATTAGTGCCTTTCAGCTAAATATTTGCTGGCCTAGTGAACTTTCTGGATTTCTTAACAATATCGCTAGACAAAGCAATGTGATCATAAACCTGACAGCATAACCTGAAGACAGTTTTTCATTATGTTTCTAACAGACAAAGCCATCATCTATCCCACTTCACCATATTGCAAATGTGTATTTTTTCCCAGCTTTTTCAACAACAGAGCTCTTGCTGACTGATTTATGCCACCTAGATCCAAGGACTGATAACACTCAGCAATGTCATCACAGAATTAGCTACTCTGTGTTGATCTAACACTTTTGTAACTTGCTGATAGATACTGCACAGAACTTCTATATAGAGAAGTTTCCTGTTCATCCTAATCTTCTGATCCCACATACTCATATAGTTCCTCCTAATTCTGGCATATCTCATTACAGGCTCCATGTCTTTAAATTCCATATATTTTGGCCATAAGGGTTGCCAGTGAGTAAATAAGAGCTTTGGAAGAATTAGGAGAGAAAGGAGAGTACTGTAAAGAAAGTAAAACTAAAATCCTTCCACCTCCATTTCCAAACCTGAACAAAGGACCCAAGCACATCACAGGGACAGGGGCATATTTAGTAATCAGTATTTCATTATGTGTATTTAGTATGAGGAGTGACACCTCTCTTAAAAGAATCAGTGGAGGAAAACAAGAATTATCATTGGACTAAAGAGTGAAAAATTAACTTAAAAGAAGGAAGGAATTGTAACCATGCAGCAGAGCAAGTTGTTCTAGTTAATTATGGAACAGAACATGAGTTAAAAGATCTTGTGTGCCTGAAAACTAGCAAATGCCAATGGAAAATAGAAGCCACATTAATTAAAAACAAAACAAAACAAAACAAAAAAACCCCAAACAACAACAACAACAAAACAAAAAAACAAAAACCAAAAAAACCAAAAACCAACCAACCAAGCAAAAGTAATTAGAATGTCACATCTCCCTGTAACCACTGTAAAAGTATTTGATAATTCCTTTTCCACTCTTGACATCCTTTGTGGCTTTTTCTCACAAGAACAAACTCTCTGTTGACACCTTCTGAAACTACTAACTGTTATTCAAGTAGAAGCTTCTATGAGAGAAACTGACTATCAGGCCATGCATAACCAGTAAGTTAAACAGAACACGTCTGTTTCTGACTGACTATCCAGCTCCAACAGGGGTAGCTCTGATTTGTGATAGATTATTCATTTTACAAAGCTTTACACTTAGGTACTTTGAAGCATACTCAAAACTTCCACTGGAAGCAAATTACTTCGCAAACCTGCCCTGCACCAACTGTACATGAGATTAATTGTTAGGCAGCACCAAACCACAGAGTGTGTGGGTCACATTACAGCCCTAGCAGTGACTCATGTGGACAGCTATGAAAAGACAGGCACCCTCCCTGCCCCTTTCTTACTTGGGAGGGGAAACAAGGTCCAATAAGTTATCTCATTTTAAGCAGAGGAGTAACATTTGTTGGTAGCATAAATTCAGTACGTATGTGGTGCTCTCCAGGCAGGCCTCGCACCAGAGATTTTCAGAGCAGGAAGACTATATTTATCCTAAAGTGACACTGTTAGTAAGCACTGGTCTTCTCAGCTGTCTTTGAGGTCTGAAGAGTGATATACACATTATTCTTCCTATTACTTGTACATGATTATCCATATGTATGCCCTCATTCCATGACCAAGTAACAGAACAAAAATATGCGGTCCATACATACAGACAGATGCATTGCTTAGAGTACGTTTGGGTCAGGTTTCTTGCCAGGAGTAAAAACTTGACTTGAAAGACCTCACTGGCTTCCTCTACTGCCTGTGAGGGCATCCTTAGTCCTAGACCCTGAGACCTGACAGCAGCAGCCAAATCCCTGCCTGCTTCCTCCTCTGCCGGCATCGACACTCCCCCTTCTGTTTTGCCCTGGTATTTTCTGCTTGGGTTATCCGTAATCTTTCCAACGTTTCTTAGCTTGTTATGTCTACTCTTTCTGAGTAAGGATTTTTTTTCTCTTAATCAGTATAATATATATCCCTGAGGTCAACTATGGACAGTTATACCAATTACCATAATACTAATATTTTACACACAGAGAATAATCTAACCCACTCCTGCCTATGAAATCATTTCCTTTTCATTGTCTTGGATTACGTGTAGAAACACCACATTGATTATCTGTTTATCTTCCTAAACCATATTCAGGCTTCTATTCTTCATCTGTAAGCTTTCTACAACATTGAAGCTACTTATTCTATCTCATCTGTCCTATTTTTTTACCTTGAATGCCCTCTATACTCATGTTTCTGCCTTAATATCCAGCATTATTTGTGGTAATTTCCTCCTACATTCCTTTGGTTTTCCCAATATTTTAATTTCACCCTTGCTCTCATCTCATTCTCTGACTCTCAACTTTCTATATCCTGGTGCTTCCTAAGCTTAAATCAGGTATCTTCAAGTCTTTCTGAACACTGTTTGTCCAGAAAGCTTTCCTACTCCTGCTTTTCTCAGTGATGGTTGTGGTTTGGTTTGCACTTGGTTCTCTCAAAGCTTTGATTTACACTGCTGATACAGTAATTTACTGTGCTACAATTAACATGGCCAGAGGACACACTTTTGATGACCACAAAGCACTCCTTGTACATTAGCTGCTTTAAATAACACATTGGGGAAAATGCAAGCATAACTATTGATAATAAGAAGACATCTGATTCTGATCCTTCTTACAGATCACCTGGCTCACAAGAATAATAATGCAAAAAAAAGCACAGCATAGGGTTTCTCTTTTTTGCTGAAAATCGCCAATTTCTGAAAAATATCAGATACTTTTAGTTAGTTCAATGTTCTGTCAGATTTAGTTGAAATTGACCTGTAAACTCAAAAGATAAAGGGGTGGGGTGTGTGTGTGGGGGGGGTGGGGGGAGTGGGGGGGCTGGGGAAAGGCAGTGCAAAGGTGTTTGATGCCAGTGAGCCAGAGGGCCAGGCTAGCAGTCCCAACTCCAGTGTAAGCAGGCAGGAAGAAGTGATATGCCCCAGGAGCTGGTCTCTGCTTTTGGGTGGGCTGTGCCCTGGGGGTCTCCAGTGGGCTGGGAGCTCTTCCCAGGTGTGTGGGGCTATGTTGTGTTGTGATCGACTGAGATACCCATGTTTATGCCAGCCCTGGCAGGTGCGGGCAACAATCCTGGCCATTTTAGTGTGCTTTCTCCTGAAGCCCTTGCCAGCACACCTTAGTGCTGAATCAAGAGAGATGGTTCTGAATCAAGAGAGAATGTTTAAGTTTAATTTTGGGGCATGCCAGAAAAAGGAAGAAGTCTTACAGTCACATAAACCTGGCCATAGGGAGAATGATTTCCCATGCTGGCCACATTTTGAAACTTAACACAGCTCATCTGTCTCCAGGAGGATGTTTGCCTTTACCTGTACCTTCAGATTTGTTAACTGTTTGATACTGTGCCAGGGGGACTTGTTTAGGAGCATTCACGGCTTTTGTATGCTGTGTGATAACATCCACATTTGTGTGCGCAGTTGTAAATGGAGAGTCTGCACTGCAAACGGGCCTGTTGGGCACTTGATGGCAGTATCTGCGTTAGGTGTTTGCACCACTTAACTGCATCAGCTCTCCGGTTTCCAGTGCAGCCTCCGGAGGGCTATGGTCACTTTTGGCTACCTGGGCGGGCAGGGTGGGGAGGAAAGGGAAAGAGAGGATCAAAGAGGAAGAGGAATGAAAGGGCAGTAGATACAATTTACTCTTTTCAGCCTTACTGCTGCAGTTGTCAGACACAATTTTGCTTTCTGGTTGGATTCAATGATCTTAAAGATCTTTTCCAACCTAAATGATTCTATGATTTTCCTGGTTATTGCTGACTTTCTGCCTTAGGAGCTCTCACTGACCCTATCTGCTCAATCTCAGGACAAAAGTTAAGTGAACATTTATTTGAAATCTATCACAGTGCAGCTGGAAACATTGATCTAGGTTACATTGATTAAGAGTGAAGGTAGGATTGTTATGACAGCATTAGTCTCCAATAGTTATTGTCTCCAAGGAGCTACAATGCCTCAGATACCTCAGTAGGGGATGAAGCACTTAGGGACTGCTCTCATCTAATCACCTGTTTAGCGGTATTTTGCAGCACCAGCAAGGGAAATCCTCCTGAACAGCTTATGGCTGACCTGGCTCTGGTGCTACCTTTGGAAATGGATACTGAGGCTGCCTGGCCTGTACAGATAACTGAAGCAATCCCCTGCTAATACTGCAAACAAATGGCAGAGGTATGAAGACGGCAAGAAGCCATTTTGGGGGGTTGGCAAGTGCACCCTGGCTCAAGAAAAAGATTGTGGCCAAGAAGATTACATGAAGCACTTTGGCATATGTATACCAATATCTAAATTAATCCATTTTATGTTATGAAACTTGTAGGCTGTATATATTTTCAATCCTACCCTATTATGAAATATGAACTGTGGAAATGCTTGGTGTAAATAGTAAAAGCTGCATTCTATGATTCTCATGCTCTGGTAAGACTATGAAATTCCAGGCATTTCTTTTGTGTAGGTATTTTGTTTCCTTAATGCGATCAGTTTTTTGCAGTGGATTGTAACAAGAAAAATATTTGAGGGTCATATGTTCTCTCTCTCCTTCTTCCCCCCTTAGATTTTGCTTCTCTTTTTACTGCTTGTTTCAGAGAAAGGCATCTGTTGGTCTCACGTGATGCTTTTCACAGATTTGGGTGTGCAACAAAATCATGTTATAGTATTGCTTTCCTCATGATGCTCAGAACTCTGAATTTTTGTTTAAAAATCATGTTAGGAAGTAAAGAAAACATAAGAAAACTTGGTCTCCTTCAAATGCTAAGAGCTGCCCCCAGATGGTGTAAGGCAGTGTAGATTTAATACTGCTTGTTTTTACCAACTGTGCATCTGAACCACTGAGTAACTTATATAGGAATGAAGTTGGGAAGTTTTCATGTCCAGTTGAACCGCTTTTCCACCTCTTTTCATTTGAAAGCTGTGAAGAGACATTTTTCCCTTCTCACTACATGGGCAGCTCACTCTCCTTGTTGCTGTTGATGTCTTTATGCAGCTGAATTATTCCTCTGTCCCCTTGAAATGCTCTGTAATAAATTAATAATTTATGCTAAGTAGAGCAATACTGCTGGGAGATGGGAGTTGAACTAATAAAAATTCAGAAGTTGCAGGGCCCATTGAAAACATTTGCTGAAATCACTGTGGCTCCAGGAGATATTAAGATACGTGTGTGTGTGTGTGTTTGGGGAGGGAGAGAGAAGAGCTTTGGCCCCTTTTACTTTCCCAAAGGAATGGCTAGCAATGGCAGGATTTAGGAAAACAGCAATGCTCTAAGCAATCTTGCTCAGCACTGGAACACTTTGGAAACAGGAATCCCCCTTCATGGAAATTTCTCTGTGCTTGGAAAAAGTAAATTGATTTTCCAGCATTTACAGTGGGATGAAGAATTTCAGGACCTTTATTTAGTACTGAGCAAAGTAATTTACTTAGGGTGCAGTTGTGGATTTTTAAATTATTTCCTTTGGGAATCTGAGTTTTGAGCTTGGCTATTGAATTCCCAGGGAGAAGGTTACCTGTCCTGAAACTTAAAGCTGAGGGTCCCTCCAGCCCCAGCTACCTATAAGGATGGTGAACTGCAGCTCATGATGACTCCAGAGCCTTAGGTGGTCCCCTGAGCTAACTGGAAGAGCCCAGGGAGAACACAAACCTGCCTGTTTTGTCGAACTGTGGTCATGCACTAATCAGTTTTCACAGGCTGCATTTTAAAACGTTTTATGAAATGTCATTTCAAACGGAAACTCCCAGCAAACTGTTTTCAACAAGCAGGTCAAATATTGGAGACATGTGAAGGACAACATAGTAAGAGTGGCCCCTGTTGTTTCCCCAGGCACCACTTCTGAGGAGTGGATTATTGCTTCATACTGGAGCTATAATGACAATGGCCCTTGTGAGACAAACCTACAAAGTTTATTAAAACATCATTCCACCTTTATTCTCCGGTATCTCATTTGATCTTTTCTTGCTGTCCTCCCAAGTGAGTCTATGTAACCATGCCCCTGTTGCCCTGGACTGCCTTTAAAGATGGTTTGTTACAGCTTCTGAGCCATCTTAGGCATCCTGAGATAAAGGTGCATTATAAGAGTGCGCTGTATGGAAATAAAGATAGCTGCATAATGCGCATGTTGAGGGTGGCTGGGAATTCTATGAATCTTTCCGTGAAATGCAGCACATTTTCTTGATTTAGTCAGCTTCTCCATTTTCTATTGAAACATCGACTCCTCTCCCAACTCTTCCTCCCAATTCTAAAGCACAGAAAATTTAAGACGCTTGATTTAATTGAGATGAAAAAACAATTTAATAATGTAGCTAAAGAATTAGTCAGGTACCAGCAGGTGGTGCTCCAGAGTATGTAACGTTATTTTCTTTACTGGAGCAGAAAGATCTTTTGCTTTTCTAAAGCAGGAAAGAATTCTTGGAGGGAGTATCTTATTATCCTATTGGGTACAAAGATGATCATGAGTTGATTTTCAAAGATGCTCATGATACAGTAATCTAATATAAAGGTGCAAAATCCAGTCATTAAAAATGGCTGCAAGTTTTCACTTTGAGGGATGGGTTAGTGTTTTCTTGTATATTTGGATACTTTTTTTTGTTCAAAACCAAACAGCTGAGAAGAGTAGAGGCTAGAATATTTTCAGTGCAAATATCCATCCTGAAATAGTTCTTTGGTTTTCTGCTTTTCACAAAAACAAGTGTGGAATTTATAATAGTGATTTTTTGTTTTCCTCTTTAGAATTTGCAAAGAGTGAAAGGACCATAAACCAGCAGCCAGGAAGCAGAAACTTTTGTCTCACCTGTCAACTAAAAACTGTTTTGGATCATCAGAGAAGAGGTGTGTTCTCCAAAAACTCTCTGCTATTACTCAGCACAACCGCACAACTTACAAGGAAGGGCTTTTCTCTATACACAGTCTTCTCTTTTCTAAAGGCATCCTTATTAGTCTGGTTAATTGAGTTTTATCAACTTTCTTTACTGTTAGGTATTTAAAGCAGCTGCAGTGTGGTTGAGAGTCTGGTCCAAATGTGAAGATAAAATTATGATCTGAAACTGGACCAGGGCTCTAATTCCTGGATTTGGATTCCATTATACTTCAAGAATTGTTGGCTTGGTCACTTTGGTTTTGGCTCATTCTTCAGCTGGATATTCTAGTCTAATGAAAATGGTTAAAGCAAAATAGTTCAGACAAGCAATACTAAAAGAAATCAAAGTATTTCCTGCAATCATCTGCTTCAAGCAACATTACTGGGTTTGGTAATAAAAATTTTGAAATATTTGATCTTCAAGATGTGATTTCAAAACCAGGCTCTTGAGTCAGTGTTCAATCCATTGGCATACTTACACATATGATAAGCAATGAAGTTCACAAAGAAATCAACAATGGAAGTAGTTGCTCTTAGCTAGAACTTTGGTGTGGGGGGTTTTGAGGGTAGTGTATCAGAATATTTCAAAAGAATATAAAAATCAGAGCAGTGTGCAAACATATCCACACTGTGTAAATCAATAGCTGCATTGAGGTACAAATGTGGTCCTTTTTACCTGTTACTAGATGCTTCTTACTCCAGTTGTGGTTCCAGTGATCTCAATGTGTTTAATTGTAATGGGTTTACTTATGAAGTAAGACAGCATTTCATACAAACAAGACTGTTAAAGATTTTCCTGCAATTAGTAGCTTAATCTGTCCATAGCTTCATTGGCAAAATAGGACTGCCTCTCCCCAGTTTTTTATATGAAGTCGCTCTTGTTCCTAATAGAAGGGGATCTCTCAACCCTTCAAAATAATAGGAAGCATGAAGTTTTTTAAAATTAACCGTTAAAAAAAAAAAAACAAAAACCCCCCCCAAACGTCCCATAATGTGCTTCTGTCAAGCAGTGGTTCCATCAATTTTATTTAGGGTACTTGTATATGGATCATTAAACTCCCACATTACTATGGTATAAATCGCCAAAGGACTACAAATTCACTTTCCTTCCCCAAAGTGGTTTTGTCTGTGTTCTTTCAGGAAATTTTTTTTTTAATCAAACATAATTTGTCATAATTCTCTAATTTTCTAATGGATCAGAGACTGCTTACTACAGCTAATTTGATAAAAATGTGATTATGTGTTCACACCTGATTCAGATCAAATTCATAATATCTAGCAATTCAGTAGTGAAAAGCTCCATTATTACTCCCTCTGAAATGGCTTTTTATTTTATGGACAGATGTTCTCTTTTGAGTGCACCAGAATCAGCTGAAGACACTACTGCCTGCTCCCTCTGGGTATCTTGTCTGGTTTGAAATGTCTATCTTCCACAGTTGTGGCTGGTTTAAGTGGTTTTGGAGCACCCCCTAATCCAGATCAGGCAAAATACACCAAGTTAATTCAAAACATTATATGAACTGTTTAAATTAGTGCAGCTGGTTTGCCATTTGTGGATTAGGCATCACTCACACACGCTGTTCTCAAGGGTGGCAACCTCCAGCAGACAAGCAGTAGCTAACAGCTGGGGAGTGAAGGAAGAAATAGTACATCTGTGAAGAGCAAAGTTCTCTCTGCAGCTTTTATTTTCAATTGATTTAGCAGCTCATTAAAGGAAACTTGTAAGATGAAAACTGAATCAGTATGAAATGACGTAGTAATTATGGATGTTCAGATCAGATTGTTCTTAAAGATTAGGCTTTTTAGTGCTCTTCTGTCATATTCTAGGGGACTGTGTTGAAGAGCTGACTTGATGTCACTTCAGATTGAGAATTCAAACTGATAAACATGGACACATGGAAGTCAGATGTGTGGTGGTGAGCTGGAATATAAAGCTGAAGGACTTTTTGTCCTCTTACAGACTGTAAGGACGGTGTGTGTTTCAGAGCAGTGCTTCAGAAAGTGTGTATCCTGAGCAAGTCAATACAAAATACCTGAAAGAGAGGGTGTGATGAAATCTTATCCCATTATGGAGGGGCTGAGGAGTTGGTAGCAGAAGTCTTAATATGTTAGTTTCCTTGGTGCTGTTAATGGACTCTTCAACATAGACAGTTTGGATTGTGCAGGTCCTCAGAGATGCTCCTCAACTTTGTGCTTGTCTTCAGCAGGCTTTTGTCTCGTGTATGTTAGGCTTTTCGTACCTACACCAGCTCTGCTTTCTTAAGAAAAACTAACAAACTGAATAAATTCCTGAACTTACGATTGCCCATGGATTTCAAAGTTGGAGGCAAATACAGGATAACCCTAAAAATATGTCATTGTAAAATTATAGTTAGCAGAAATGTGTAGATGATGCTGATAAACCATCACAAAATAAATATGAATAATGTTGTAGAGGATGTATAAATAATAGGGATGGAACTGTACTTCAATTATTAATAGATTATTGCCATCAATAAATAAGGGCATGAATCTCACATGCTTACTATAATTTACATCCATTAAGTCTTTCTTCAAGCACATAAATCCATACATTCTGAGCTTATACCAGTTTTAAAATCCATAAATATATTATGTAGTAGTTCTCTTTAAGAAGCTAATGCTTTGTTCAATATTCTGTTCAAATGTCTCAAATGAAGCAAATGGACTTCTAGAGTCTTATTTATGAAGGCTCAGAAGAGCAAAACATAAAATATCAAAGTAAAAGCATTTGCAAGCTTGGAGACCACAGCACTGTTCTTTTAACCAAACTGAGAAACTAACTGAGTTTATGGATTCACATGGCTCTCTGGTCCTTGGGGGAATGCTGACTACGTCAGAAGCATTCCCCCCAAAAAAGGAAAACATAGAAATGTGACTGAGAAAAATAAATCCTAAATCACATTAAATTAACTTTCTGTCGTGGTTTAAACCCAGACATGCAGCTCTTTCACTCACTCAACCCCCCTTTCTTGCCCTCCCGTGCTTCCAGAGGGATGGGGAGGAGAATCAAAAGAATGCAATTCCCACAGTTTGAGATAAGAACAGTTTAGTAACTAAGGTAGAACACAAATCACTACTGCTACCACCAATAATGATAAAGGAAATAACAAGGGAAAAGAATACAGCATCTCACCAACCACCGACAGACAACTCACAACACCACATCAACCACAGACAGATAACTTGCGACACCCCAACCCAACCGAGTGCTGACCGACCGACTCCTCCAACCACCCCAAGAGAACTCGCCCTTCCAGATAACTCCCAGTTACATCCTGGACATGACGTGCTATGGTATGGAATACCTCTTTGGCTAGGTTGGGTCAGGTGTGCTGTCCCTGCTTCCTCCCAGCCTCCCCTCCTCCCTGGCAGAGCATGAGGCTCACAAAGTCCTTGGTCAGAATGAAACATTCGAGCAGTAACTAAAAACATCCCCGTTATCAGTTTTGTTCCCAAGTTGAGTCAAAACACAGCTGCACCAGCTACTAAGAAGGAGAAAAATTGACTGCTATTGCTGAACCCAGGACACTTTCCCTTTTCCTGTCATTTTATTTTACTGTACACTGATAGCTGAATAGAAGGGTCAAATCAAGATGACACCTTATGATCATATAGGAATTAGGGCTTCTCCTCATAAAGAGCTGGTGGGATCAATAGTCCAACTACACTAATGCATGTGACATGGAGAGGAAATTGGAGGAGCTGAAAGCCATTGTGCAGCAGGAAAACTGTGATGTACTTGCTTGTCATCGCAGAAACCAGTGGGATGACTTGCAGAGCTGGAGTGCTGCAATGAATGGCTGTAACACTTCAGAAGCAATAATCAAGGAAGGAGAGATGCGGGGGTAACACTGTATGTTGGGAATGTTTTGAATGTCTAGAGCTTAATGGTGGTGACAATAGGGTTGAGTGGTTATAGGCAAGAAACTAGGGGAAGGCCAACAAGTCAGATATCATGATGGGATTCTATGATAGGCCACCCAACCAGGATGAAGAAGCATGTGAAATAGATATAAGTATCTGGGACAAGTCTCCCAATCACTAGACCTTGTTCTCATGGGAGACTTCAACTTGCCAGATGCCTGCTGGAAGTACAATACAGTGAAGAGGAAACAGTTTAGAAGGTTCCTGGATTGTGTGGAAAATAACTTCCTGACACAACTGGTGAGCGAGACAATTAGGGAAGGTGTCTGCTGGACTTACCGTTTGTGAACAAAGAAAGAGTTGTTGGTGATATGATGGCAGGAGGCCATCTTGGGCACAATGATCACAAAATCAGAGTTTTCAAATCCTGGATAAGTAAGGTCAGCAGAACTCAGACTTCCAGAAGGCAGACTTTGTCCTGTTTAGGAGCCTGATTGACAGTCTCTTGGGAAGCAGTCCTGAAGAGCAAAGGAATCCTGGAAGGCTGGACATTCTTCAAGAAAGGAATCTAAAAAGCAGAGGAATGGGCCATCCCAGTATGCTGAAAGACAAGCTGGTGAGGAATAAGAGTGGCCTGGCTGAACATAGAACTTCGTCTGTAACTCAGGAAAAAAGGAGGTTATGACCCTTGGAGGAAGGGGTGGGCAACTCAGGAGGCCTACAAGGATGTCACTAGATTATGCAGGGATAAAATTAACAGAACCAGAGCCCAAATAGAACTCAATCTGGCTAGTGCCATAGAAGACAGTAAAATATGTCTCTATAGATACATTAGCAAAAAAATGAGGGTTAAGGAGAATCTCCATACTTTATTGGATGCAGAGAGAAACATGAGACTAAGGATGAGGAAAAGGCTGAGGTACTTATCGTCTTTTTTGCTTCTTTAGTAGTAAGACTATTTGTTCTCTGGCTATCCAGCCCTCTGAGCTGGCTGAAAGGGGTGGGGAGCAGAATCAAGCCCCCATAATCCAAGGGGAAATGGTCAGGCACCTCCTGTACCACTTAGACACACACAGATCAATGGAGCTGGATGAGATCCACCCAAGGGTGCAGAGGGAACAGGCAGAAGTGCTCACCCAGCCAGTTTCCATCATTTCTCAGCTGTCCTGGCTAACCAGGGACATTCCAGCTGTCCAGAGGTTAGCAAATCTACATCTACAAGAAGGGCCGGAACAAGAATCCGGGTGAACCACAAGTCTCTCAGTCTGACCTCTGTGTTGGGGAAGGTCATGGAGTGGATCATCCTGAGTGCCATCACATGGCATGTGGAGGACAGCCAGAGAACCAGGCCTGGTCAGTGTGGGTTTATGGAAGGCAGGTTGTGCTTGATCATCCTGATCTCCTGCAACAAGGTGACCCACTTGCTGGATGTGGGAAAGGCTTCAGTAAAACCTTTGACACCATTTCCCACAGCATTCTCCTGGAGAGCCTGGCTGCTCATGGCATGGATGGATCTACGGTTCACTGGGTAAAAACCTGCATGGAGGGTCAGGCTCAAAGAGTGGAGGTGAATGGAGGTAAATCCAGTTGTCAGCTGCTCACAAATGGTGTTCCACTCAGCACTGGGGCCAGTTCTCTCTAATGTCTTTCTCAATGATCTGGATGAGAGGATTGAGAGCACCCTTAGCCAGTTTGCAGCTGACACCAAGTTGGGTGGGAGGGCTGATCTGCTTTGAAGGTAGNGAGAGGATCAAAAGCACTCTTAGCCAGTTTGCAGCTGACACCAAGTTGGGTGGGAGGGCTGATAACCTGGAGGGTAGGAAGTCTCTGGTGAGGGATCTGGACAGGCTGGATGGATGGGCTGCAACCAGTGGTATGAGGTTCAACAAGGCAAAGTGCCAAGTCCTACACTGAGGTCACAGCATTTCTTCTCCAGGATGAACAATCCCAATTCAGCCCTTCTTCATAGGAAAGGAGAGTGCTATTTCAGCCCTCTGACCATTTTCATGGCCCTTCTATGGACCTGAGGTAACAGGTCTATTTCTTTTACTGGGAATCCAAGAAATGAACGCAGTATTCTAGACAGAATTCATAACAGCAGAGCGGGGGAGAGAATCTACTCTGTAGTCGTGCTGGCCACATTCTTTTGATGCAGCCCAGGATGTGTTTTGCTTTCTGGGCTGCAAGTGCGCATTGCCAGCTAGTATCAGATTTTTTATCCTCCAGTATCCTCAAGTCTTTTTCTGCATGGCTGCTCCCAATCCATTCCATTGCCCGGCCTGTACTGATACTGGGGGTTGCCCTGACCCATCTGCAGGACCTTGCATGTGGCCCTGTTGAACTCCACAAGGGTTGTATGAGCCCATTTTTCAAGCCTCTCAAGGTTCCTCTGGATGGCATCCATTCCTTCTAGCAAATCAACTGCAACACTCAGATTAGTCTTAACTGCAAACTTGCCAAGGGTGCACTAAATCCCACAGTCCATGCTATCAATTGAAGACTATTAAAGAGTACTGCTCCAAGTATGGACCCTTGATGGATACCATTTATAATTGGTTTTCACAGGGATGCTGGGAAGAGCATTCGTGGATAGGTTTCAAACCCCCAGTGTCTGAGGGAGGTGAGAACATCCCCTGCACACCTTCTCCATGTCAGATGTCACTAGCTTTCCTGTGTTGCTTGTCAGGGAGGGTACATTTTCTTTAATCTTTGTTTTCTGGTCAATGTACCTGTAGAAGTCTTTCTTAATATTCTTCACATCCACTGCCAAATTCATCTCCAAATGTATTTTTCTGGTCTTATCTCTTCATATCTATGCACCCTCCCTATATTATTCCCAAGACACATGATCTTGGTTCCGCTGCCTGTGCATTTCCTTCTTATATTTTAGTTTAGTCCTTACTGACCTAGGACTGTCTCTGGCTCTTCTTGCTCTATTTCTTACATAAGGGAAATGAAAGCAATTTCCTAGGGGGTCCCATCCCTTTCGCTAATATTCCTTAAACAACTGTGTATACAAATTTTATATTAAGAAAACGATATAATTAATCTGCAAGCTTGGATAATTTAAATGACATATAGCTCTGTAGAAAAAGCTGTGGGCAGTCCTGGGCAGATAGTATTTTCATTTCCTTGAGCTACAAGATTTCTTGTAGACATTTTACATTCTGTGATCACAGTGTAAATTTTGGAGACCACTGAGCTTCAGCAATGGTGACCATATATGTATCTGACTGGAAAACTGCCCAGTGGATAGTTGCAGGTACATAATTGACCATTTAACCGCTGGATCATATCTTAGCTATGATAAAAGTTTGATGATGTTGCATTCCTTCAGACACATCTACATGGCTTTTGTCCGCTTCACATAAATCCATGACATTTATTAATGCCATGTAGGGCTGCTTCTGTTCTGATTATTTTTTAAGGTCAAATTGCTTATTGCTCCTCATATACACCATCACCTCTGAACTGTAATCACAAATAGGGTACTTACATTAGGCTAAAAAATTTCTCCAAAATAATCTTAATAAAACTTACAGTTCTGATTCTAACATTCATTTAATAAATGTGATAGTGATACCATGGAGGTTAAAGTGATACCATGGAAGTTAATGGGAGTATTGGTATTTATTGAAGTCTTGCAGAAGCAAATAGAATTCTGAGCTTGTTTACATTAGTAATGGTTAGTAGGACTTGGCTAAGTGCCAAAACAAAGACTCTTTTTCCCCCAGAATGCAGAACTTATGTGAGAAGAGTACCAAGCCTCTGTTTGCATAGAAATCTGAAGCCTGCTGTCACAAGGTGGATATAAATTATACTTGTATTTTTGCAGTATCACATTACATTTAATAATATTAATTTAATCTGGTCTAAGAAAGTCAACAGGATATGAATAGCCTATAATCTGCAACACAAGAACTTCACAGAATGCTTTCAAAATCATGTATGACAAAACACTTTCTCTCTAGGAGGTTAATGTGAAATACGGATAGGTGTAGCTATCTTGTTAGAATTCCTGGAGCAAATGTGTCAAACTGCATAATTTCATATGTCAAAAGTGTTGAAAATTTGGTTAAATTTGCACCATGTATCATTAGAATTGAATTAAATGAAAAAAGATGAGAAGGGCTAGAAAGCTAGAAATTTTTTAAAAGAGATAAGAAGGGCCTGTGTTTATACAAGATGTTCCATCAGTTATCATTTTCCTTCATTATAGCTGGTTTTGCATTGAACATCTGTGTAAAAATCTCTTTCATTTATTTAAAAAGAATAAGTTTCTACATTTGGCATGTGGATCTCAATCAAGCCTTAATTTTGTGAAGTACTTTCAATATCTTAACTATTATGCCATTGAAATAGATGTATTTTTAATGAGGGCTTTACTGAATCAGGGCTAAAATGTCCTAAATACTTTACTTTTAGAAGGGAATATCCCTGTTATACCTCATGAGACAGAGGATATCACAGCATGGGCTTTTCCAGCCCATGAAACTGAGATGTTAAAGCTTCTTAGACTTTGGCATCATATGCTTTCTTGGACTTGTAGCTCTGTTTCCATCCTATAGCACTGTAAATCACAGGGAAGAAGTGATAAAGAGGAGATCTAATCTGAAAAGTAATTAAATAAAAAGTGATTCTGATGGCTTCACCCTTTGCCAGCATCAGAATATCTCTTCAAAAAGCAACTTTAATCTATGGCATCCTTGCTGTTTCCATTCAGAAGAGATTTCATAGAATCATAGAATAGTTGGGGTTGGAAAGGACCTTAAGATCTTCTAGTTCCAACCCCCCTGCCACAAGCAGGGACACCTCACACTAAACCATTTAGCCACAATCATCATCATCAAGATTAATTTCAAACAGAACTAAGCTTCAGATCAGGTAGGGAGCTTTAGCTGTTGGTCAAATGAGAAATGAAGCTCACCAGTCTCCCAGATATTCTCCAAGGATAGCTCTCAGCCTAAATAATCTAATTCCTTCTTCTCTGACAAAAGTTTCATACTTGGATTTCAGAATCTTTTGAGCTTAAGTCTTAATGTTGTACTGCCTCTGACTGGCTTGACAGAGGTGGACTTCAAAGGTTAGGATCTTCTGGAATTGTATCTGGTAGGAACATGTGAGCATGTGAACTCACTTAGGCTCAAACTGGAATGGCTGAAAATATGGGGGTCAGTGAAAGACAATAAGCTTTGCAGATACATTTTGTGCAATATAGTGCCCAGTTTCATTAATTGGAGGGTAAATTACTAATACAGTAGTTCTGCTCACTTAGCTTCCTGATCCTGAATATACCCTTGTATCTCTGGGAGGAGTAAGTTTGAAGTTTATCTGGTACCACAAGTGTGCATTAATTATGATTTCATTATTCTTTCAGATAAATAATGCAAAGTCTTTAACAAAGCATTTCCTTAATAACTGCATTAGAAACTGAACCTCATACACCAATAAAAGAAATACTCTGTTTAAATTTTACAACCTTTTAATCAATAAGAAAAATGGTAGGGTAGTAAAATATTTTAAAGAGAACAAGGAAAGTTAATATTTTAAGTGAAGAATTATTTTGGCACAGACTTAATTTATAAAGCAATCTGCATATATTCAGCACATCAGCACCAAGAGGAAATTAGCTACCAGTGGAAAAAAAGCACTGAACAGTACTGAAAACAGACATTAATTTCCCTTGCAGAGTCATTAATTTGCTGTAAAAATCAGAATAAGATCTGATACATGGAGGTTATTTTTGCATCTAATACCACGTAGTAGAAAATTATTTGTGAATTGGATGGTATTTAGCTCCAACTCTCAGATTCTCTAGTGTGGGAGAAACATAGCTCCAGTATGGTCAATGGCAAAACAAATATGGATTTTAGTGACTTGCAGTTTTACCATTTATAAAATAGAAAATAGAATATTTCATCTCTTAAAGAGTGCAGATTTGTGCAGCTTAATTAAGCCATCAGATCACTGTGGTTTGCACCAGTTGGGAGTCTAAGCTATACACTTGTGTAAGAAGAGGGAGAATTAGGTTGCAAGTGAGGAGAGCCTGTCAGTCAATAAAGCTGCATTACCCCAGTGTGAATAAGAAAGGAATGAACTATTTGTGCCTAGTGTCTTCTAATTCTCCTCTTCTAGCTCTTGAGAGCTGGAAACTGGAAAATAAAAGCTTTTTTTTTTTTTTTTTTTTTTTTTTTT
>NDXB01012164.1:81942-97509 GCA_002631895.1 Agapornis roseicollis
ACTGAAAAGGTCAAAAAAAAAAAAAAATAAAAAAAAAGAAAAATAAAAGATACTAAATATTACCTCCAGCGTACAGAAAAAGATATTTCTGTCCATCATAAACATAATGTAAATTGAAAGAGGTACTTTCTCTAGCAAATTCTCTTGGAGCCAGACGATGGAGAGATAGTTTTGGCTTTAAACTAAAAATTACTTATCAGAAATACTAAGCAAATTTTATTTTCTGTTGATCAAAATAAGTGCTTTATTATTCAAATCACTGGCATTAAGTTGCTCTCATACAAATTTGTTAAGGTTTTTTAGCTGCGTTTTTTTTTAAAGTAATAGCCTGAGGCTAACTGAGATTTTAATTCAAGTGAATTCTGTAGCATCAATGCGTTGGCAAGAGATTCAATGTGTAAAGAAACAGCTTGTTCTTGAAACATCACTAAACCTAATTATTTCAGTGAAAATTCATGGAGACATTAATAGGAAAGGTGGAGATAATTGTTTTTTAGGTGTCATCTGCTTAAACTGAAAACCCGTGTAAGTAGATGATAACTACCTAAGAACTCTTTGATAGTGAAGTTATGCCAAGAAATACCAAAACCTCACAATGCATCAAAAGTGAGACCTTTCTGATTTTGTGTTTAAGTGCATTTAAGAGATGCTTACAACACACTAACCTTTTCCTAACTTTGCATCCAGGAATTCACATCTCTGCTCTACACAGTTCTGTAATGTGGAATCCCAAGTCACAGATCTGCTGTGTTATTGTTGTCACATCTGGTTTCATCACATACAGGAAAGCTATCAGGGTTAAATGTTGTTTATATACCCTTAAGGAAACATCTGCTGTCAGAGATGGTCAATTCTTTTTATTAACTGCCAAATATAAGTCTTAAACTGCATCAGGCTGACTGTCCTGGCAACACTGTTATGATCAAATGGCCTTGGAGACTTTGTTCCCGTCTCATTATCTACTTACAAATTAGCAGAAATCCTTCATAGCCATTTCAAGCTGGGATGCCCACTGAATTCCTATCAGCCAGCAGTGGTGGCAGGGGCAGAAGGAGAATTCTGGGTCCCAGGACAAATCAAACTTCCAAGTCATGTTTTAGTAGCCAATGTTTTCAAACCACCTCCAGCCCAGCCTGGCTAGGACCAAGGCTTGCTAAGATTAAGACCTTTGCATAATGGACAGAACTTGCTTTCATTACATGTTGCATAAGAGACAAATATTTTTTACCTGTTATGCTTCTGTGGCTTTGGCTCCCCTCCTTGTTCAGCTTCAGGGTGCATGTCACCATTCATGGGAATAACTCAATTCCCATTCCACTGTGCTGTCATCACCAACCTTCCACCAGTGATGCTCTCTCATGTGCAAAGCTCTCTCAAACGTCTCAAAGCTGCACATGAGAGAGGTGTATTCAGCATATCCTGATGAGGATTCAGAAAACAAGCATATTTCCTTTCCCAACACCTTTTTTAAAAAAATTTCTAATCGAATAATCACATGCCAGACTGGTTCTCTGTATCCCAGATAGACAATGAGTTAATGTCAGCTGTTTTCCCCACATCACCCATGGAAGGCAATCAGATAAATTAGTATAGTTGGTTTACAACACACCACACCAACTGTACAGATGCCTTGTTAGTCTTTTGACTGCCAGCCAAGGAGTGTTACACTGAGGTAAAAGCATGTGTAATTCTGAAAATAGTCTTAAATCACGAGGTGGGGGAAGTTTGTCAGTTTATATTTAGGGAAGGTGCATTACTGATGCGATTCCTTTGGTATCAACTGGAATTACTAAAGCAATCATAAAAGCTCAGTATAAGGTCTTCATAAGAAACTGTTACTGTTGACCACAAGGGTCTAGCTCAGTCTGTACAGAAGAAAGAGGATTATAGATGTTTACTCAATCAGCTTCTTAATTTATGACAGACAACTTTTCTCCTTCTGCACTGTGAAGCAATTAATTTCCTCCATTTGAATGCACACAGTCAAATCTAGTTATGCGATTATTAAAAACTACTTGACATTAATACATATGTGAAAGCTAGATTTCCCTTTTCTCAATGCTGTTCTTAAAGAGCACCAGTGCACGCTATAGAGTTGGAGAAGCCTAAGAATTCTGGAAGATTTACATTAGCAAGAACTGATTTAAATTCTCATGAATTCATGCTTTTGTTTACAACTGAGACTTCTTTCGGAACAATTTTCCATGATCTTCCATGAAGTTGTGATGAGCACAGGTAAATATTTAATTTATTTTCTGAACTGTGCATGATTGGCTATATACGGATAACTTCTTCAGGTTCTCTCTTTACAGAAATTATATAGAATTTGAACAGCTGGAATATCAAATAGACATGTTTTCTTTTAGTACTGAAAATGCCAGATCATCCCTTTGGTTCCTTATCTGGCTTTTCTGTCTACTTTGAATTTTGAATCTGGAAGATAAAAGTCAGGAATGAAGGTAATTTCTGTGGCCTGAGAATAGAGAGTCCGAGAGTTTTATCTGTTCAGAGCTGTTTTAACATCTGCCATTAGAATTTTTGGCAAATACTTTTTAGACTCTGTAAGAATGTTTGTGTTTCGGCTTAAACCACAAAGATGCGGAGTACTTGTAAAAATACCAGCTGAAGCATAGACTCAGTGACTGCAAAGTCAGTTGCATACTTCAAAACCTGATGGAATCCAGAATGGATTATGCTGCTTTAAGGCCCTGAGCTGTTCCACATAGAAGGAATTTTTTGATGGGGGATCCTGGCACCATCACAGCCATCAGGGTGAAAGATATTCAGCAATAGCCATCTCACAAACTGTTCTGGGGATCTGGCCTAGTCTGTGGGATAACTTTTTATCAAAGTGAAAAAGAAAGGCTGCTGCAAGGTAAAGCAATTATCTGCCTTGTCCTCATCACAAATCATTTGCGCAGTAGTTAAACCCTAATTCTAAGGGCTTATAAATGCCTTAAGAATTCCTCTGCCTTCCTTTCTGTCTTGGCCTCTAGTTTTCTGCTTTACTTTTAGGTAAGATGGTAAAAAATTTAATCAGTGTGCCCTGTTGTATCGGTGAGGTTTTCATATACAGAGTTAATTTTGGAGAACACATATGTGGCTAGTTAACAATAATTTTGTTGTTTTGTTGCTGCAGAAAAGTTACAGGTACAGGAAAAATAATGCCAGACATTGTTCCTGCTGCTAGCTGCTGCTATAAATTAGTATAACTTACCTTAATTTACAGTGTTTAACCTGAACTGACAAATTAAACTGATCAGATATAATTAATGGAATTTTTCCTGAACAAAATGTTATATTACTGATCTAAGTGAAACCCCTTCCTCTCCATAATAACTACATGCCCTAACTCAGCATATCAGCAATTGTCAAACATATTTGTACGATTTTTCCATTTCTTTTGATATGACTTACCCTGCTTTGGATATAGTTAGAGCAACCTGTTTTGCTGGTGATTAGCTGATCTGTCTTATGTTGCTGTTCATGAGCTGTTCTTGTTTCTTTTCTAGCACTGGTTTTAAGCAAAGAACAGGATGAGGGCAGTGGTGGATGTGGGCATCACCACAGCTATAATCTGGTGCTGGATTAACCAATGTGATCTGGGTCACCCATGGCCTATGGTGGTCCCAATGCAGAGCTGTCCTGCTGCAGGGGCTGGGGTTGTGTGAGAGCAAGAGGAAGGCCAGAAAGAGCAACAGCCTATTTCTGGTCAATGAATGTCATTTGTTGTATGAAATACCTCATGTGTACGCATATGGACAAGGAAGCGGGAAAGATTTACAGGTGAACAGTGTGAACAATGACAGTGGAGTGACAGCCTTCGGATCTAAATCTCATTAACACCAACACTGAGACTAATGAAATCATTATAAAAGTAAGTAAATGAGAATCAGATCAGACAGCATAAAGAATAGTCTATAGCAAGAGTAGAGGGTTCAAATCTATAAACAAAAATGCTTTATTTCTGTACAAGCCCAAAATTTTCAGAAAACAGGGGTGTTCAACATTAAAACATTAAACAGAAACATTTCAAACAAGCACATTCCCCGCTATTAGTTTATTCCTTCACAGTTGGTAAAATATGACATAAACCCCTCTGCAATAAAGCAATCCAAAAGTTGAAAGCTAAAAAAGACCATAAAATAAAAGTAAACCATGAGGATTTACAATATAAACACTACAATCATGCCAGAAGCATTGCTGGAACTAAAAAGCAATAAAAACTGCTCTCTGGGGTGACATTTCCTGGTACTATAAGTTTGGTCCCTTTATTTTGCATCCAGTTAGCTTCCTATAGCTGTTAACTGAGGGAAACTATAGTGAAATGCTCTTTTTCTGTGAGTTATATAAAGTTGCATATGCTCCAAGTTCCCATCCATTCCATTCTGCCCAATATGATCTTAAAGTATATTTTGCTCTTTCCTTTTCTGCCCAACACTGGTGTATCAGTAGAGAAATAACATCTACTTCCATTGTTGCAACATCTTGTTTGATTCTACGGTCTCTGAAGTAATAGAACAGACTGATAGAAAGCTATGACTGCAATATATGTGGCCTCTTGGTATTCACACTTTGAACATTTGTCCCCTACACAGTTTCTGGTACCTTGCTTGAACTGGACAATGCATTCATCTATTAACAGGCTGTGTTTAGAGAATTAATACAGATTGGTATTAACAAGTAAATGACATGCTTGTCCCATTTGTATCAATAAGGCTTTTGAAAATGCTTCTGATGGGACCTCCTTCCTGCAGTGTGGGTAGAAATATTAGAAACAAGTACAATTTACAAACTTTTGAATTATCTAGACATAATCCGTGAGACCATCTGGAGAATCAATAGCTTTGAAGATTAGGCCATGTAGACTGTATCTAGCTGTTTAATTATGGAGCTGCAAATATCTCATACACCTGTTCCTGAAACTTGAATCTGTTATATTTAAACTTTGCGACGTCAGTTTTAATTTTAGTATTCGTATGAAATTTTCTTCTGTGGTCACAGCTTATGTCTTCACCCTGTGTCCTTCTTTCATCTAGTGTGTCAATTAAGCAAGAGGAAATAGCCTGAATATTTTATATGATAATAAACTGACATAAATTGCTCTAACTTAATATATGTTGCTCTAAATCATTCTTCTTCATCCTTCAGCACTGAAAGTATGCAGCTTTATTTGACATAAAATTTCACAAGCCCCCTAAATCCAACACAGATGCAGGTCTTCAAAAAAGAAAACCTCTTATTCTTCCTAGACAAGTCTTAGATGTTTTAGAAATAACATAAGCTAATATGAACAAATATATTTGGCAGCTGAGTCTAAACAAAGTGGTACCTTCTATTCCACTGGAAAATTTGTTACGGGTGGGTACTACAGAAGTGATACCTTTTTTCATTTGTCTTTCTGTTGAATTCAGTGATATGTCACATGCTGAAAGGATCTCTATTCAATATAACTAAGAATGATACAACCCAATCCAAAATATTTAGACATATAAGACATTATGTTCAATTACTGAGCTCACCATTAAAACCAATGATGTTGCTTTGGGAGGGCATTTCTTTTCATACATGTTACACAGTCGTCAAACAACCTTAGAGCTTGTGTTCAGTGTATCTGTTTTGGCACTCAGTTACTTGCTACGATGCCCAGAAACACTTTAATTACGCTCAAATTAAAAATTAATTCTCTCCCTCATGTACTATACTTCTGCTTCCTTCCCTGACAAGGGGCAAGAGGAAAAGCCACAGTAGAAAGCAGTGTCAACACTCTCAAGATTAATCTTAATGGGACCTTAAATAATATATGGTTTTCCAATGATACAGAAAGTCCAAAACTAAAAGCAATTTTATAAGGTGAGTTACTCACAGGTACAGGCTCAAGGAATATATGTGATTGGTTTTATAGTTCTTTGCCTTATTTGTTCACTTTCATTTTAAAGATGGATTATACCCTGGGCTGTAATCATACAACCACAGAATCATAGGATGGTTTTGGTCAGAAGGGACCTTAAAGATCATCTAGTCCAACCCCCCCTGCCATGGGCAGGGACACCTTCTACCAGACCAGGTTGCTCAACCTGGGCATGAACACTTTCAGGGCTGGGGCAGACACAACTTCTCTGGGCAACCTGTTCCAGTGCCTCGTCATCCTCATAGTAAAGAATGTCCTTTTAAAGCCAAATCTAAATCTCTCTTCTTCCAGTTTAAAGCCATTCCCATCTTGTCATATCACAATATGCCTTTGCAAAAAGTTCCTCTACAGCTTTTTTGCAGGCCACCTTTAGGCTCTAAGGTATCCCTGGATACCTGCAGGCTGAACAAGCCCAACTCTCTCAGCCTGTCTTCATAAGAGAGCTGCTCCAGCCCTCTGGTTATCTTCATGGGCCTCCTTTAGACTCTCTTAAGCAGGTCCATGTCCTTCTTATGTTGGGGGCCCCAGAGCTGAGCACACTACTGCAGGTGAGGTCTCATGAGAGCAAAGAAGAGAGGGAGAATCACCTCTCTCCAACTGTTGGTCATGATCCTTTGGTGCAGCCCAAGGTGGAATTGGACTTCTGGGCTGTGAGCACACCTTGCCGGGTCATATTCAGCTGTTCATCCACTAGTACCTGTTGGCTATGTTTCTTTTCATACAGCCCAGGATAGCTTTCTAGGCTGCAAGTGCACACTGCCAGCTGATGTAATATTTTTCACACCCCTAGTATCCCCAAGTCCTTCTGCTCAGGGCTGCTCTCAGTCCATTCTCTGCCCAACCTGTAGGTGTGCCTGGGATTGACCCGAACCAAATGCAGGACCTTGCACTTGGCCTTGTTAAACTTCATGAGGTTTGCACTGGCCCACCACTTGAGCCTGTCCAGGTCCCGCTTGATCCCACCCCTTCCTTCCAGCCTTTCAACTGAGCTACGCAGCTTAGTGCCGGCAAAACTGCTGAGGGTCCATCAATCCTGCTGTCCATCTTGCCAACAAAGATGTTGAACAGGATCAGTCCCAACACCAGCCCCTGAGGAACACTACTCATTGCCAGTCTCCAGTTGGACATTGCGCCATTGACTACAATTCTTTGAGTGTGACCATCCAGCCAATTCCTTATCCATTGAGTGTTCAATCCATCATATCCATGCCTTTCCAGTTTAGAGACAAGGACGTCATGTGGGACAATGTCAAATGACTTGCATAAGTCCAGGTAGATGAGGTCAGTCACTCTTCCTTTATCCACCAATGCCATGGCCACATAATAGAAGGCCACCGAATTTGTCAGGCACGATTTGTCCTTAGTGAAGCCATCTTGGCTGTCACCTTTCATCCCCTTATTATCCATATGCCTTAGTGTAGTTTCCATAAGTATATGCTCCATGAACTTGCTGCGCACTGAGTAGAAACTGACCTGTATTTCCCCAGGTCTTCCATTTTTTCTTCTTGAAAGTGAGGGTTATCCTTCCCCTTTTCCACCAGGTTGACACAACCTCTCAAATATGATGGATAATGGCTTGGCAACTGCATCTGCCAGTTCTCGCAGGACCACGGGAATGACCCTGATGACCCTGGTAGATCTTGACGGGTCCCATGCACAGGTCCCATGGACTTGTGCACCTTCAGATTCCTTGAATGATATCGAACCTGATCTTCTACAGTAGGTGTTTCCTCATTCTCACAGTCCCTGTCTCTGCCTTCTTGGGCAGTGTGGCTGGAGCTCTTGCTGGTGAAGACTGAAGCAAAAATGTCGTTGAGTTCCTGAACCTTTTCCATGTCCCTTGTAACCAGGTCTTCTGTTTCTTTCCAGAAAGAGCCCACATTTTCCCTTCTGCTTTTCCTTGATGTACCTAGAATCATAGAATCATAGAATAGTTAGGGTTGGAAGGGAACTTAAGATCATCTAGTACCAGCCGACCCTGCCATAAGCAGGGACACCTCACACTAAACCATGTCACCCAATGCTTCATCCAACCTGGCCTTGAACACTGATAGGGGTGGAGCACTCACAACCTCCCTGGGCAACCCATTCCAGCATCTCACCACCCTAACAGGAAAGAATTTCTTCCTTATATCCAATCTAAACCTCTCCTGTTTAAGTTTGAACCCGTTACCCCTTGTCCTGTCACTACAGGCCCTAATGCAGAGTACCTCCGCAGAATCCCTATAGGCCCCTTTCAGATACTGGAAGGCTGCTGTGAGGTCTCCACGCAGCCTTCTCTTCCCCAGCCTAAACAGCCCCAACTCTCTCAGCCTGTCTTCATATGGGAGATGCTCCAGTCCCCTGATCATCCTTGTGGCCCTCTCCAACAGCTCCATGTCCTTTTTATGCTGAGTACACCAGAACTGCACACAATACTCCATCCAGGTGAGGTCTCACGAGAGCAGAGTAGAAGGGCAGGATCACCTCCTTTGACGTGCCGGTCACGCTCCTTTTGATGCAGCCCAGGATGCAGTTGGCTTTCTGGGCTGTGAGCGCACACTGAAGCCAGCTCATGTTCATTTTCTCATCGACCACCACCCCCAAGTCCTTCTCCGCAGGGCTGCTCTGAATCTCTTCTCTGCCCAACCATTCGCTGTGCCTGGGATTGCTCCGAAGCAGGTGTAGGACCTTGCACTTGGCATGGTTAAACTTCATGAGGTTGGCATCAGCCCACCTCACAAGAGTCTGTCTCAAGGTCCCTCTGGATGGCATTCGTTCCCTCCAGCGTATCCACCGAACCACACAGCTTGGTGTCATCGGCAAACTTGCTGAGGGCGCACTCAATCCCACTGTCCATGTGTCCTGGGTTCAGCAGTTGCAGTCAGTTTTTCTTCTCTTTAGTAGCTGGTGTTTTGACTTAACCCGGAAACAAGGCTGATAAGGCCGATGTTTTTGGTTGTTGCTGAGTGATGTTTGCCCTGACCAAAGACTTTGTGAGCCTCATGCTCTGCCAGGGAGGAGGGGGGGCCAGGAGAAAGGAGGGGCAGGACCCAAACTGACCAAAGAGGTATTCCATACCATAGCACGTCATGCCCAGGAGGTAACTGGGAGTTACCCGAAAGGAGAGGGAACTTCCCGGTTGGGCTCATTTTTGGCAGGTGGTATCGTACCCTCTTCCCTTGTTTTCCTTGTCGTTATTATTATTGGTGATAGCAATAGTGATTTGTGTTATACCTTAGTTACTGGATTGTTGTTATCTGAACCCATGGGAGTCGCATTCCTTTGGTTCTCTTCCCCCCCACTCCTCCAGGAGTGGGGAGGAAAGAGGGGAGGGCAAGAAGGGGGGGGGTTGAGTGAATGAATGTGCTGCCTGGGTGGGTTTAAACTACGTCACCATGTCAGTGACAAAGATGTTGAACAAGTCCGGTCCCAACACCAATCCCTGAGGGACACCACTCGTCACTGGTTTCCAGCCGGACACTGAGCCATTGACCACAACTCTTTGCGTGCAGCCATCCAACCAGTTCTTTATCCACCGAGTGATCCATCTATCAAATTGATGTCTCTCCAATGTAGAGACAAGGATGTCGTGTGGGACAGTGTCGAACGCTTTGCACAAGTCCAGGTAGATGACATCAACTGCTCTACCCCTGTCCATCAGTTCCGTAGCCCCATCATAGAAGGCCACCAAATTGGTCAGGCAGGATTTCCCCTTAGTGAAGCCATGCTGGCTGTCACCAAGCACCTCGTTGTTTTTCATGTGCCTTAGCATACCTTCCAGGAGAATCTGCTCCAAGATTTTGCCAGGCACAGAGGTGAGACTGACTGGTCTGCGGTTCCCCAGGTCATCCATTTTCCCCTTCTTGAAAATGGGGGTTATATTTCCCCTTTTCCAGTCATTGGGAACTTCACCTGATTGGCATGATCTCTCAAATATGATGGCCAATGGCTTAGCAACTTCACTTGCCAGCTCCTTCAGGACCCAAGGATGGATTTCATCAGGTGCCATGGACTTGTGCACATTCAGGTTCTTAAGATGGTCTTGAACCAAATCCTCTCCTACAGTGGGCCCAAGGTCTTCATTGAAGCTTTTCTCGTTGCCCTTAATGTCTTTGGCCAAATTGAGTTCTGTCAGGGCTTCAGCTTCATTGCTACCCATCCTTGCTTCCACCTTCTGCAGGTCTCCTTTTTATGCTGGAGTTTGTCCAGGAACTTCTTGTTCATCTGTGTAGGCTTCCTCATATTTTTACCTGATTTCCTCTTTGTTGCGATGCTTGGTTTCTGAGCTTGGATGAGATCTTGGAATATTCACCAGGTTTCTTTGGTACCTCTTTCTGCCAGGGCTTTATACCTTAGTAATGCAGAAGTTTTGGACTCAGGAGCCTTTACTTGTGCTTCTGCCTTCATTTGGCATGCATGTATGTTGAAGGGAAAAAATTGGGATCTTTCTCTGAAGGTGAAACATAATCTGGCCTGTTGTGCTGTTCCAGACAAAACATAGCTGTTACAGATACTCAAGTTCAATTGCAACTCATTTGACTGTTGGCCAAAGTATTGGCATGAATCATTGCTTTATGTTTCGTCAGAAAAAAAGTGTTTAACTGGAGACATGTTGCCTATCTGTGCCTTTCCTCAGTGCCTGAAGCAGAAGAGATGATAATTTTCAGAAAGAGAAAGAAACTATCTTTGCCTTCATTATCTCAAACTGTCTTTCACCCTAAGGGTAACAGGGGGACCCATATGTCGACCTGAGCAGACTCACAGGGAACTCTGCTACCTCCCTGGGGCAGGGGAAGTGAGCACTGGTGAGGCGGCACCTCAAATCCTGTGTTCAGTTCTGGGCCCCTCACTACAAGAGAGATACTGAGTCCAGAGAAGAGCAATGAATCCGGTGAAGGATCTGGAACACAAGTGTGATGAGTAGCAGCTAAGAGAACTGGGGTTGTTTAGCCTGGAGAAGAGAAGGCTCAGGGGGACCTTAGCACTCTCTACAACTACCTGAAAGGAGGCTGTAGTGAGGTGAGGGTTGTTTTTTCTCCCAAGTATCAAGCAATAGAACAAGAGGTAATGGCCTTGAGCTGTGCTAGGGGAGGTTTAGGCTGTAAAAATTTCTTCACAGAGGGTGCTCAGGCATTGGGACAGGCTGCAAAGGGAAGTGGTGGAATCCCTGTCCCTGGATGTGTTCAAAAACTGTGTAGCTGAGGCCCCTAGTGACATGGTTTAGTGGTGGTCTTGGCAGTCCTGGGGTAATGGTTGGACTTGATATCTTAAAGGTCTTTTCCAATCTAGCTGATTCTATGATTCTAAGATCTCATAAAAGCTTGAAAATCTTCTACAAGCTCTTTTCTAAGATCAAGGGGAAAGATTATGGGCAAATTGGGAAGAACTGATTTAAATGTCCTGCTGCGGTTTAGGTATCCCTTGCAGCAAATTTTCTTCATTAGCAATGTCTGTGGTTGCTGAGCTTCATGCATATGACTTAATGTACTGATTCAAAGACATTAATCAAAATTCATTATTAGGAGCAACTGAATTTATTGTTTGTTTCATGTGTTGCCTTGAAATTTATAACATAAATTGTATAAAGGGTATTTTTAACTCCAAATTTTACTTTAGCTCGCTTCCTCACTTTGGCATGTTTTTAGAATGTAAGTAATTCCTGATAATAACTTTAACAATTGAATCCATCCTTTTGTTTTTAAAAGGTCTATATGCAGCTTCCCCTCCCCCTTCAGCCCTTTTTGGGGCTTATGCACCTCTGAGACATGGAGCTGATCTCTGCCTAAGAGAAAAAGTTTTTCTTCAAGCATTTCCTGAAAATTTTGACAGCAAATCACTGACACTCCTAGAGAAGAGGGAGTACCTGAAGGGTAAGAATTCTCAGAATTCCATAGGAAAACTTCCGCCTCCATCCACCACAACACTTGCAGTATTCCCAAGGTCTGCAGGGATTAAACAGGCAGAGGTTATCCAATATCAATTCCAGCAGCATGAAGCCGCTGGGGAAGCTCCATCCTGTTCTAAGGGAAAAGGGAGTGATAATCTCTGAAGTCAGTCATTGCTTTAAGAGTGTCTTTACTGATTCACATCTGTAGCATTTCTTATGAGAACCCTGGAATGCAGATATAATAGCTAACGAATTACTGAACCCCTGAGCATCTGGTAATCTAATACTGGGGTTAAGCCTTTTGGATCTCTGGGAGCACAACTGTGCAGAAGAGATTGCTCTGAATTTCCTTCCTTTAAAAATACAATGTATCAAAAACCTGCTGAAGGTAAAAAGAGGTGCTTAGAAAATGGTGCTTTGGGTGGATGCCAGTGCCACACCACAGTCTTTGGTGACGTGAGACCTTTCCCCTTTCAGGTTCTTTCTTTTGTGGTTTCTGTTATGGTCCATCACTGTGGGAACTGATTTTTGTGACCTTTGTTTTGTCTACTTGTGTCATTAAGTTCTATAAGTACATATATATTCCTTCTTTAATAAATTACTACCTTTGTCCAGGTGGTGTTTTTACAGCACCATGTGTTGAGATCTCTACTTTTGTGTACCTGTCTTTATCACATGCTCTTCTGGTCAGTGAAGGCTCTTGCATGATCTCACTGTAGGAGATCACAAATTCATAGATTACCTGAACCTCACAGAATAATGCCAATCTTTCATTTTACTGGGAAGCTAAGATTAGAAATGATTGCAAAATCCTAAAGAACATGAAAAGAACACCACAAAGTAGTCTCAAGGCTTCAAAGATATATTTCTGCCATTTCTTAATGCCTTAATTAGTACATGGGCTACCCATTTGTGAAGTAGAGGCATTTTCTAAGCTCCATGTAGGGGTGTATCCCAAGACACAAAGACACTAGTGATCCTCTTGAGTGAAACAATGGGAAAAGGAACTTGGGTGAAGCCCTGGGTGCTTTACGCTAGCCACAGAATAAATCATTCATATATTTCAAAGCTGTTAATTTCCTTATGTTCCCAGTCCAGTGTGCCCTAGTGTAAGAGACCTATGTTGTCCTTCAGCTAAAGTACAATGAAAGAATTGAAACTTAGGCATAATATGAATAACTGAAAGGAAATTATGTACATTCATGTGATTTTAAATACATACGAATATGTAAATGTAAATTCATACTCTGTATAAATAGGTTTGAAATTCACAGAAACCTTACAATTTGAGAATTTTGGGGATTTATAAATTATTATTAGTATATTTCACAGTGAGTGATTTTTCAATTGAAAATATTTCGGACCTGCTCTAAGGGAAGACCCAACTTCCCAGTTTCTAATTAAATTAGATATACTAATGGAGAACTCCATACAGTCACTTGTATAATAGAGGCTTGCCATCAGTTCTATTATGATGTGTTAGATATTTTTGTGCTGTGAGGAATGTGAGGTTGATATAATGAAAGGAGATAGCTAAACATCTGTTGCACATTTGCATTTCAGGTGTTAGCATAAAAATATAGCTTCATTTTTCATATTTCACCATGTGTACTGGGCACACTATTCTCATTATATTATAGTCTTCTGTGTCTTAAAACTGTAACTCCACTGTTTCTTCATATTCAAGGCCTGATTCTAATCTCATGCTGCTCTAAATTAGGTGTTACTGCACTAAAATGGAGGATCTAGATTCTAAACTCACTGTGTGCAATCTGAAGGAAGTCTTTGCAGTTCAACAGAGGTATTTTAAGTTTTCATAAGGTAACTGTAACCAGACCCAGATCCAACTGAATGTGTATGTAAAAAGCTGATGTAAATGAGATCAGAATCAAATCTGTGCTATTTGTTCTGTGCTTTCTCTGGAGAACATCTGATAAATTTATGTTTACTTTTAAATGTGATCAGTAATATTTTAATCAATCAGTTTAATAAGTAATATTATAATGTAATTAGTAATATTCTAATCAATCAGTTATCTTGAGCAATTAGCTGAATGCTGAAACCATAATCATTGCTTGAAGCACTTCCCAGCTAATACTTACATTTAATACCTTATTATTTCAGATGCCTCATACTTCCTGTCTCCATAGAGAAATTCCAGTGTGTGCTAGAGTAGACGTCCCTAACAATGTATATAGAGGCCCCGAGGACAAGCCTTCCATTTTGAGAAAGGTAAGTTAGAACTCATGTGTCCATTATAAATGGAAAAATAAATAAATAAATGAAATCATAGACTCATAGTGCAGCACAGATGTAAGAGACCTTGAGAGATCATCTGGTCCACATTTTCCTGGGAAAGGAAGTCTAGGTGAGATTATCTAGCATTCTTTCCAATCGGATCTTGGAAATCTCCAGTGACGAGGACTCCATTGGTCCCTGGTGAGGTTGCTTCAGTGAATGACTGTTCTCATTGTAAAAAAAAAAAATCTTGTGTTATTTTACAGATAAAGCCTCTTCTACAGCAACATTTACCCTTTGCACCTTGTGTTTACCATGTGACTCCTTGTGTAGAAAGAGACTCTGCGTTCCTCGTAGCCACCTTTAAAGTAGTGGAATAATATAATGAGGTCCCTGCTAAGCCTTTTCTTCCCCAGGAAGAACAGATCTAGCTCCTGCACAGGGCAGATTCTCCAGCCCCTTTTTCATTTTTGTGGCCCTCCTTTGGATCCCCTACTCTCTCTCTCTGTCTTTCCTGAACTGTGGGGACCAGAACTGAACACAGTACTCCAAATGCAGCCTGATAAGCACTGAACAGAGTGTGGTGATCATATGTCTGTCTCTGCTAGTAATGCCCCTGTGCATGCAGCCAAGGATCTGATTTGTCTTTGTATTTGCAGTGGTGCTCTGTAGACTCATGTTCAGCTTGTTATCTACCACGAACCCTGCGTCCCTTTCAGGAAGGCAGCTCCCCAGAAACGCAGGTCCTTGACTGTGCTAGGCTCTTTGGTTGTGTCATCCCAGGTGCAGGACTTTGCACATGTCACTGTTGAGCTTCACACCATTCTTGCTAGTCCAATCTTCCAGCCTGTCCAGGTCTCTCTGTAAGATGCTCTCCCTTCTGACATGTTCACCTCGCCATTCAGTTTGGTATCATCAGCCAGCCTGGAGAGGGTGTTTTCAATCCCATCATCCAGGATGTTTATGAAGATGCTAACCAGCATGGAACCAGCATTGATGCCTGGGGCACTTGTGGCAGCCTGAGTAAACACCTCTGGTCACTACCCTTTGTGTGCAGCCTGTGAGTCAAATTCCCACACATCTTGCAGACCATCCATTAGTTTGTCCAGGAGAAGGATGTAGGAAAAATCTCTATTCTTAATTCAGTTTCCATTCCGCAAACAGTAAGAACGATGAGTGGTGGATGGAATTTCTTACTATTACATAAAATGTGTTCACTTCCAATTGCTATGTCCAGTTCATCACCCTCATACTTGCATAATTATATTTCACTGTGCATGAGAAAGTAGCTCTCTGTGCTTTTAAGCCATTTTTACCTTGATGATTTTGAGAATTATGCAAGATCAAAGGCAGCTTTATCGGAGAGAGAAGATGTGTTTGCTGTAAAGATCTTCACAGTTGTTTTGACATGGTCTCTCTGAGAAAGATCTCTGGCTATTGTGTGTATGACTGCACCCATTCTGTCTATGTTTGAGTTTGGCTGGTTGGAGATGGAGACTGCTAGGAAGCAGTGGACAGTGCACTCTGTTTAGCAGCCCTGTGGAAAGAT
>NDXB01012164.1:101960-128676 GCA_002631895.1 Agapornis roseicollis
TTTTTTTTTTTTTTTTTTTTCATCATTCCATGCGAGCAATGTGCACTTAAAGACTTTCCCTGTCTGCTCCGTTGTGAGGTTGTTGGTTCCAAATCTAACTGTGCTGGATATATTTTCTTAAACTTGCCTTTGATTGTGTACCTGTTTGAATTTTTGTCGTGGAATTTCCAGGGCACTCACTGGGTGATTTAGTCTGCTTGTTTTGCATTCCAAGGCTGAGGCTTTGACTTGGATTACTCAGATAAATCACTCAGATAACTCAGTGACAGAAACAGAGCAGATGACATCTGACCCATTCTCACCCTGGGCATGACTTTTCTGTACCTCCCATGTGGGAACTATTCTTGATTAACAGTTCAGGTCTGCAGGAAATACAAGAGCAAAGGCAAATAAATGCATAGGTTTACTCATATTACAGTGACTCACAAAACAGTAAGGTCTAGATGCTGTCTGCATAGCACCTGCATGTAAGCCAGACTCTCCTTCCTCTCTTGAACATGATTTTACTGGAAATCATAAAGTCTTTCTTTCTGTAGTTACTTTCATTCTACCTTTGCCTATGAAAAGTGTGCTTCCTCCTCTCTTGGCCCAGCTACATTGTATTCTTTTAATTTTATTAAATAGTGTAGTCCTTGTGTATTTGAAAAGAACCATGTCGCATCTTACTTGTCATATTTCTGACCCAGTCTGCATACTCATTCCACTTCTGAGAACTTGGAAGGAGCTTATTTCCTTTACGATATGCCTTAGTACTTCAGTAGAAACCACATCAGTCTCTCTTCCTCCTGGCAGGTATACAGCACAGCCGTAATCCTCATACCCTGACACACTTAGTGGTGGAACTGTTTTAAACTTTGCTCAGAATTCATGTGTTTCATATAAACTAGTGCTCTAAATAATTATTCCCTTAAACAGAGGTAAGTAGAATTGTTTTGTTTTGTTTTTTTTTTTTTAAGTACAGTTCATCAGTCCTGACATGGTAGCAGAAATGGAAAGGTAAGGCATGAGTTAGTCATTGTAAGCTCCAGCTACAAAACAAATCATCATCTTCAGAATATGATTAATCCAGTCCCTCAGCTGTTTTTTGGGATGGATTATATGAGTTTCCCCTGGGAGTACATGTCTTTTGTCGTTGACTGTTAAGGGAGCCTGCTTGTTAACATTGCACTTGATGCCAAAAGTAGATACCTAGATTTAAGTCAAACGAACCCTACCTCGTGTGTTTTGACTTCAGAGTGAAATTATTCAAGATCTGCAATGCTTTATTTTACAGATACACTCCTTAATGTAGAGAATTTTTATGTTTCTTACCCATTTGAAAGGCCTGTGAAATGCCTCAGATCTTTATGAAGTAGAGTTGTCATGCTCTGCCTATCCCTTTTTCTTGTACATGGTAGGTTTCGTGTGGATTGAGGTATTACTGACAATCACAATCACTGTTTAACTTCTTCAGCCGCACAAAGATAAAATCAGAACGTCAGCCACATTATTAGGATTACACATGGATTGCTACCTACAATCAGCAGTTCACATCCTGATGGGACTAAAAAGTATCTTGCATTGGTTTAAGTGCACTCAACTCAGATCATCTATTGAATACAAGTGAGTACTTTGCAAAAGAGGAAAATACCACTACCTGCATTTCTAGGTGGGAAAGGCAAGGTAAGAATAAATAGCCTTTTCAGGTTTCTTTTTAGCTTTCCTCTCTCTCCCATCTGTCTATCCTTTACAGTGGCTACCTTCTTTTTCATCTGTCTCTTCACTATTGCTTTCAAGTGGATAATTCAACCTGTTTAGAAATGAAAAAGTATGTATAGTGAGGGAAGTTCTCGGGAAGAGAGGACCCATTTTGGATACAAAATAAGCTCCTGTTATATCATAGAGATAGGAGGGCATAGAACATCATTGCTTCTAGCGGCCAATAGATGCTGTTAATTCGGGGGTTTTGCATGTAACAGCTAATAGATGATTAGGTTTTCTCTCCTTTCAGAGCAATTTATATTTTTCTAAACTGTTTTCTACCTTTTCAGGTTATAATCTTATTTAACCTTACTCAGTCCCTTGTTTTTGCACTTATTGATGGTATCTCAGGATATTTCTGCTTTCTAGGTACCTCAGCTATACATCCATGAGCCAAGAATATTTCTGATTCAGAGCCCTAGTTCCCAGGCTCACAGATCCCAAGCTGACAGGCATTTTCTGTCAGTATTTTTTAGCAGATGTTTTCTTTTGTTCAGTAGTTCTATCTGCTGGACTGACAGCAAACCTTTTAACTTTCTACTCAGAGATGTAGTCTTTTTGTCAGACGTTTCTTAGGTATCCTGTTCATCCCACTCAATGTAATCTTACATTTATATTTTAATTTGGTCTGTATTAAGTACCAGGTGTGTTGTTTCAGCACTGTAACATTTCCAGAGAAAGAAAAAAACCAAACCAACAAAACCCCAGCATTGCAGAGCTGTAAAGTGGGATTTACTTTAATTAAAAGTAAATATTATTCAGATGGGAATAGGCCTTGGAAATAGTTGAAATAATTTGGAAGATTGTCACAAATTGTCTACTTTTCTGCTATACATAATGCAAATTGCGCAGTCTATGCGTGTCAAAGTCTTGAGATTTTTAAGATTCAGGGTAGTATAACTCTCTGTTCAACTACTATGTAAAAGACAGTAGTATCCAAATCAAGGAGGCAGGAGATAACACTGTGAGGGGATAAGAACAGGTCAATCTCCAGAACCTGTCTCTGGGTTTCTTCTAGTCTGATCATTTTGCTCAAAACAGGGTCAGCAAAAGCAGGTAGGTCAGGGCCGTGTCTACTTTTGTGTCAAATACTTTTAGAGATAGAGACCACAGTTCTCATGGGAAATATGCTTTGGTGTTAAAGCACCCTCACAGCAAAGAAGGTTTTTTTTGAATTTCCTCTACTTCTGTTCCTCTTGTACTATCACTGGGTGTGACTGGGAAGAAGTGGGCTCCATCTTCTTTACACACACCTATGAGATATTTACACATATTTATGGGATTCCCCCAGGACATCTCTCCTCTAGGCTAAGAAGTCCCCACTCTCTCAGCCTCTCCTCTTGTGAAACATACTGCAGCCTCTCAGTCATCTTCATGGGTTTTTGGTAGACTTGCTCCAATATGTTCATTTCCTGTATGGAGCCCAGAACTGGACACATTACTCCAAATTTTCTTGCAGTGCTGAGTAGAGAGAAAGGATCACCTCCCTTGACCTGCTGGTGATACTTCTCCTAAAGCAGGAGGCTGTTTGCTTTCTCTTCACAAAGGCACATCACTTCCTTATGTTCATTTTGTGGACCCTCAGGTTCTTTCTGAAAAGCCATTGCCCAAGCTGTCAGTCTTCAGTGTATGGTACATAGGGTAATAAAGTTCCTCCATAACACATGGGAGTGCACTCTGTCCTGTTATCCAGACCATTAATGAAGATGGTAAAACAGTATTAGCACCAGTACTGACCAGTGAGGTATATCATTAGGTACTGTCCACACTCTCCACTTATCTAGCCTGCGAACCTGGGCTGTTTGAGCAGAATCTAAGAATTAAAAATACTATTTTTTAAAAAAAAAATGTTTCATCTGTCAATCATGTTTTAATGTTTTTCTAAGTTAAAAGGCAAGCAGTGTGTTTTTCTTGTGAAGTCAGCTTTTGATAATACTCAAGAAACAGCATGGTTATCTAGCAGAATATCCAGAAGCTGCCCTAATATTAATACTTGGCATGCAAATAAGTTCCGTGATACATAAAGAAGTATTTATATTAATACTTTTAAAGAGAATTGGGGTACATTAACATAACCACTATTAGGTTTGGCCCGTATGTTGCAGAAGCATGATAAATTGGCAGCAGTACCAAGCAACAAGGAAGATGAAGAACAAGATTCGAACTAACTTCTTTGTTTGTTTGATTCTTTTTTCCTTTTGTCTAATGATCTCTATGATTTATGGAGTTGCAAAGCACAATTTGTGACAGAAAATTCATGTCTAAGATGGGAGATTTTTTTCATCTGAAATTTAAAGAAATGTCATTTATCAGCCCAGAACTACTTGTAGAACTACATATGTAACTCATTACCTGTGTTGTTGTGTCCAACTCATGGCTGAGTTTCAGTTCTCTATTTGTCTATAGTGTAAATAATTTTATGACTTCTTTAGTATTGGTCTAAAGCACTTTATGATGGTTGCGATGGACTAAAAGAAATTTCATGCAGGTATCAAGCTCGGAAACTAAAAAGCAAACCAAACTAGGGGATTTATAACAAGCTTAACAAGCTACAGGACCTCTCTTGAATTTAGTCTAGCCAAGGTAACTAGAGGATTTCTAACAAGCTACGGGACCTCTCTTGATTTCAATCTAGCCAGGCTTCTGCAGACAAAAATATTTGTTATAAAATGGCATTCATGGAAAGACATGATCATCTTGGCTGATTTTTCTGTGCTCTAAAACAATCAAAGCAGCACAGCTGCTGGCAGATTTAGCACATTTAGTATGAAGAATTGTGTAAGCATTGGTTTATCTACTCTGTTCAATCCCTTTAATCTAACAGCGGTGGCATTATTTGAAAGATGTCATCTGGCCTTTTCAAACGGAGCACATAGGGATGTTTAGTCCTTCTGTCTTTTAATTCCAAATGAAAAACACCAGATGTATTTCAAAGAAAAAGCTCTCTCAAATCTTGTAAGATCAAGTTCATTAAGGGCAATAAAGAAGGAAAACAGAAGTTACCAGAAGTTAAACTGTGCTTGCAGGAAGAGGAAAGGGACTAGAAAAACTCTCTACATCTACTGTTAATATTTATGACCATCAGATTGCCTGGCCTAGTGATTTGTGAGCTCTTGGTCTTACTGAATTAATGGCAAAACTCTTGTTCACATTGAAGAAATCTGGTTTCAGCTCTGACAGACTCATCAATAGAACCTATTTGCTTGTTCCCTTTTATGTTCTTTAGTAGTTTAAAAAGATGTTAATTACACTTGCGTATCTCAAAATTATCTAAACTTGCATATATGAGGAGAAAAAAGCGTATTTCTAGCATGATCTCATCTTTGTTGTGGTAGCCAAAGGGCCCGATCTAAATCAGGACCCAGCTTTGCTGAGTTGTGGAGGCACAACAATAAAATTGTCCCACCTCTGAAGAGCTGTAATCTAAAGGAACGGAGGCAGATGTAACTGAGATGGGGGATGGAGAGGGAAGGAGGAAAGAAGTATAGAGGGGCAAAGTCAATCTATTAGAAAGGTAAAATTCTGCATTATTTTAGACATTGGAAATGTCATTGACTTCCAGAAAAGGTTTGTACAAGTGAAGCTGGCTTCCAGGAGTGTCTTGCATGTCTTCAGGCTTCTGCCACTCTTTGATTCCATCACAGAATTTCTGGTTGTTTTTTTACTACAACAGATGTAGCTGTTCAGCCTGGAGAAGAGAAGGTTCCAGGGAGACCTTGTTGCAGCCTTTCAGTACTTACAAGGGGCAAAATCAAGAACAGAGCAAATGAGAAGAAAATAATTCTGCAGGATATTTATGCGTACATAAAATACCTATTAATTACTTATTAAAATAATTTTTGAATGTTTTATATTTAGAGATACTTAATAAAGGAATACTAGCATTTTTTCTATTTTTTTTCACTGACTTTTTTTTTTAGGTTATTCTAAATGAAAGCTGTTATCTAGAAACCTCAAAGACTGTCTTCTTCATTGAGTTAATGTTTTATAAATCTTGTATGTATGTGTGCTTTGCTTTTCGGTCCCACTCATCTATTTACCCTGCTGAGGGAAATACAAACTTATCTTGAGCTGGCATGCTTGTTATATAATGGTAATTGTATTGCTATCAAATGCTTACGAATATTTTCCCCTTGCCATTTTCAGTGTTTTGGGCACAAATCCAAAAGCTCTACTCTCCTCCAATTTTAGCAGTTTGGTTTAGACATAGCTTTTTCAATTATAAACTTTTTTGATTTTTTCTGTTTCATTTTGCAATTGTGTTCTTGTGTTCTAAAAACTCTCCTGGAAATTCTTACAGACGTAAGCTGCAGATAAAGTCTCCAGTCGTCATATAAATAGCACCATGTAATGTGGTCCAGGAAAAAAGCAGCCTCTTTCTTTTTCGTGTTTTACCAGGATAGATTTCTGTGTGAATGTCTCATTTCTCTCTTTTCCCTCCATAAATGTAGAATCTGTCCCCTGAAAGGTGACTTACATCTTGAAGTTCTAGCATTTAAATGGCAGCAGTGCTGCAAAAATACCCAAGAGATAGTGACTTTCTCTCTTTAAGCCTAACAAACCCCATCTCTGCTATGAAACACCCTTGATGTAAAGTGTCTCAGTGTCTCATCAATGGGATGAAAGAAGTAGTGTGCAGGAGACCAGGAGCAAGCAGAGCATATTTGTTTAGATAAGACATTTGTTTAGAGGTCTCTGCCTATCCCATCACAACCCACAAGCATTTGACTTTCCAAGTGGGAGGAAAATATGACCCAGAGGAAGAGGGTCATTCAACACAACCTTATATTTTTCAGGTTTCCTTGGCTATCAGGAATAACAAAAATACAGACTTAAAAATACAAACATCAAATGTGCTTAACCATATCAACTTAAAAAATTCTATTTCTGTGATATGGGACTTGTGTATTATACCATATGTCTGTTTCACTCAAAAGGTGAAAAATGGAACCTCTTGTTTTTTTCCAAAGTGTGATTGCATAATTATCTGCATTATCTGAATCCCCAAATATTTCTGTGTCTCTGAACAGCAATTCTGTCTGTCCTCGCAGAAATGGTATGAATTCTGTCTGACCTATTAAAGTGCCTGGGACTGACTCAGAGGGCTGACAGTACTTACTGTCATCAGCCTGTAAATCAAGCTGGGCTAAAACATACACTGGAGGCATGGTATATTGACAAGACTCCACTGTTCACTTCTGAGGAAGGGAAAGCAAGGGAACTGAGAACACATGGAGTCTGAAGAAAGCCAAATGATCCCCAAGGAGAAGCAAAGGATAGAGATGCTCTGGAGACAAGTTCCGCATTTGAAATCAACAGAAAGTTCAGTGTACATTGTTGTAATCCCTTCATTGTTTCAAACTCCATTTCAGGGTTTTTGTCTCTGGTTTAGTTTCTAATTAAAATACCGTAACTTGAGGATTGCAGGCCACAGCCTAAACTAAGATGGCTTATGCAATTCGAATAGTAAGGTGCTGTGTACATCTATTCATTTAGCAATTCCTGGGACAGCAGGTACTTTGCAAAGTATCTGTCACTTCATCCATGAAAACTTGCTTGCAGTGCCTTGCCACCAGTGGTGAAATTAACAGAATTCAGTGGGGAGGTGGGGGAAGAGATCACCCCAGACTACTGTTCGATTTGCAACCATTTGCAAAATCTACATATCAGCATTTTATTTTTATGAACTGAATTTGCTAGGGCCCTGCTTCTGTTTTCTAGCTTGTTACTCACTGATCTGAAGACCCTGGGATTGCTTTCATTGTTGTCCTCTGAAAATATACAAATGTGAAACAAGGTATAAATAATACAGCTGCTATTAAGTGCGGATAAGGTAGACACTGGAGTCCTTGTGATGCTCAGCATCCAGACTTCCAAAACCTCAAATAAACAGCCCACAGGCTCACTCCAAGGTTTAATCATCATTCCTTGTAGACAGGATCAAGAAGCAAGTCTCCAAAGAAGCATCTGCGTCTGCCTCTGAGAACCAAAGTCACGAAACATTTTTCTGTCTTTAATCACATGTCTGGATCCTGGAGCTTGTCCTTCCTTCCAGTTCTGTGTTGTTAATGTGGCCCTGGATATTGAGAGCTGATACTGAGCTGAGGTGCATGCTTCACAGCAGACACCAGAGCAGTGAGGGCTGGCTGCGCTGCACAGCAAGGCAAGCCAGTAGTAGTGGGGCATGACAGCACAGGTGGCAGAGGTGGCCGCTAAGGCCCAGTCCTATGTCCTGTGCCTGCTTAACCCCATGGCCTGTGTAAGGTGCTGTGACTATGGGGAATAAAGTAAAGAGGAAGGTTTTTTACAACAATCTCTCCTTCCCCAGCTCTGTACAGTGTTTAGCCTGTGCAAATTAGATTGTGCTGGAGCAGAAGATAAGGCTGTTATGGAGATAAAGAGCCTTTTTCTGATCTAGGAAAGATTAAGAGGTCCTAAACATATTTGGGTGAGAAGAATTTTTCTGTATTTCAAGGAGGGTACTTGGCTCATGCCTGAGCTTTGTATATTTCTTCAGCTCATGCTTCTGCTGTAAACATGATGTCAAACGTGAAAGAAAAGACGGAGCCAATTTACGACTGGCTTCTAGTCTGAGTATTTTTACTATAAAACATGATCTGCCCTGGATCAGCTGGAGACTGTCCAATAGTTCTAGGACTATGTGCTTAGTTCCTATAGCTCTTTAAAGCTATTGCAAGGGAGGCAGAATATAAATCCATGCTTATTAAGGCAGTATCTCTGTGTGTTATACTTCTATAGGCCTGAGGCAGTGTGTTACTCTGAACATGATAAGTAATTTCACTGAAGCTCTGAAAAATAATCTTGATTGTAAGAGTTACCTGAAGATCTGAAAAGCATTCAACCGAAGGCTCATTTAATATATACGTGCGTCGATAACTTGAGAAGTAGACATATCTGTAACTTAAGAAGCAACTTAGATCTCAGTGACTGAGATAGTTGCAACCTCTTTTAGAAAGGGAAGTATTGATATTTTGGCTTTATTTCCTCTAATTGCCAAGGACAATTTTTTTTCCTTCAGCAAGCTTTATAGGCATTTGAGTATAAAAGTCCTGTGCTTATGCTTGGTAAACCTATATTACTGGCAATAGCAAACAGAGCAAATAGGTCTGTAAAAATATGAACAATGAGCAGACATCTGTAGATGTAATGATAGATATCATGAACTTTTATGTATGTTAAATTAATAGTTCTTAAAAGCTAGGTGTCGGTTTCATCTATACAAAAAGAAGAGCTATCAATAATGCCACATTTTTTTTTTTGAGAGTGGTCATGCAGCTGCTAATGATGCATCCTTACATGTATTCCTGATGTAACATGTTCATGTGTGCTATTGGCAAGACTGGGTGTCACAAGATTGGTAGTACAGGCACGGGAAATATGGAAATAGTCACTGTATTCGGTTCAAATCTAGTATGGGATTTTCACAAAGTTTTAATGTTGTAGAGTACCTTTGCTATATGCAAGGAAGCTGGTAAGAAGAAGTATACAGGGTGTGTTCCTAAGTATTACTATTGGCTCTAAAGCTGTCTTTAAAAAATCTTACTTATCCTGATTCTAGAGTAGATGCAGTTCTGTGGCTATGCCTGATGACGCTACTGTTTGACGGGCTGCACCAAGATGGCCCCACTGCATGCTGGTATTCAGATCTTGGACTAGGAGGGATTGAAGTCTCACTTTTGAAAACATTCTTGTGGCTAAAGCTCTCAGGGATTGGCAGTCACACTTTCTCTTTCCTCTGCCACAACTAACTGATAGCAAAAACACTCTGCCCAGCTTAGATGCTATTGTTTGATGCTCCACGAGTGGGTATTTCATACTTGCATCTCAAAGTTCCTTAGAAATAAATTATGACCCTAATAACTGATTTCAGGAGTTAAATCAAGGACGAAAGCAACACCTGCTTCTTAAAAAAAATAAAAAAAGAATAAAAAAATTATCACATAAACAGGATACTGAAGCCTCAGTTTTTAGGGAAAAGTTAGAATCTTCCACCCAAAACTCCACTCTTAAGCTTGACTGGAGCACAAAAATTCTCAGCCATGGTACATTCTCATGCTCCATGGAAAGCAAAGTAGACTGAGGTTGCTTGGATATTAAGCTTTCTTTAAAGCATCTAGTTTATTACTAATATATTTTTAATACCATCTCCCCAGTTGTTTTACAGAATGACTAAAACAATAGCTAATGCTGAGACAATAAAAGCTTAGCTTTTAAATTTTTAATAAGAATAAAAATGTACAGAGAGCATGGACTTTGCCGAATTATCCGAATCTGATATGAAAACAAGCTAATACCATTTCACACTTTAGTTTAGATATTTTATTGGAAGTCACTGATGCTTCTGATTTGTATTTTTGTGATTGCTGTTCCCTAGGTACTCTAAATACCAGTTAAGTGACATTTTAGAGGCTTCTAAAATACTGAAACCAACTTTTGACCTAGGCAAAAGATACTGGGAAAATGAAAGGTGGAAACTAGTTCATTTAAATTGTAGTTGATCTCTCCCACCAAAAATTAAAAACCAAATCACAATCCAACAACAAACAATCCAAACCCGCCAGCCAACTGATCAACCAAGCTCTTAACAATGAAAAAAAACCAAACTAAACAAAACCACAACCCCCACAACAAACTGGTGAAGAGAAATGGAACCAGAAGACAGAAAAGCAAAATCGTCTCCATAGCTTGAAATACTGTCTTTCTTCCTTTGTATCTTGCAGAAAGCTGTAATGAACCAGCGGACTAAAAACTGTCAAGAAATTCTGGTTAGATTATTAGCAGCTTGAGATCTCTGTTCATTTTTGACGACTCATCACCTGGCTGTGACTTTGATGCAGAAGTGGAAAGCAGGTTACCTGGTAGTGTGAGTTTGACTTTCAGCTGTTTTATACCATATCCTGTGTGGGTTTTTTTCTACTGTTTCAACTTTATCTGTTAAGTCCCACAGGTGCAAGGAATCTGGCATGCAGGGCAATAAGTTTGACTTTCAAGTCAACCACAGAGTCAAAGTCTGCTTTGAAAATGTAAATCTCTTAAAACATTGTACATGTCAGGTATACACTTTAGTTTATGAAACTTTCTTTTGCTCACCTTCTGTCAAGTAAGTAGCAATGATGTTATATAATTTTCTGGGTGTTTTTAAGAAAATGCTGCACAACTTCTCTTTTTCCCTTTTTGAGCAACTGTAGAACTCTAGAGCTTTAAGAATATGAGATCATGTTGGTAATGTCTAATCGTGCCTTCCTTCCTTTTCAGGTCATTCTCCTCATCCTGAACTGGTTCACACAACTACAGGAACTACAGGGGACCTCAGAAAACACAGGGAAGTCTAACATCACAGGCTGAAAGGATTGCACAGCCTCTCAGGTGCCATTAGGATTTGAGTGAAAATGTTCTCTGTCACTCCAGATCTCATAGCTGAATCTGGAGGATCACAACTGCCCAGATTTGGGACCTTCTGGGATGAACTGCCTCAGGTTTCCTTTACAGACACCAGAACCACAAGGCAGGACAGGACATGGCTGGCACTCTCCAGTGAACTGGGAAGCATGTCTCCAGTTCCTGACCTCAAGGTGATGGCTCAAAGGGTCATTTATTCCTGTAAAGGGGTGCACCAAAGGACATGTGTAAATCATAGAAGTTCCTAATCAGCTAATATGTAATGCAGAAGTACTACTTATCCTTTACTATCCCACTGAAGAAAAGCTACAAATTTACCCATCTTTGACTTGCTCCTATACACATATGACCCACTCTTACGACTACACATATACCTTACATGTTAACAAAATTATTGACTAGGGAAAAATGGTGAGCAAAACCTAAATATTCTGTGTTTTGGCAATCAAATTTTTCTCTGCATGTTAAGTAGAACACAAGGTATATCCAAGAAAATTAAACAGCTCATTTAATGGTCTGTTTTAGTAAGTTTATCCCTTAACAAATAATGAAATAGATTTATTCCCTTAAGAAATTAGAATTTATATCCAGCTCAGAACATAGGATGATTTTTTTTTTTAAAAAAAAAAAAAAAAAAAAACCCAAACAAAAAAAAACCAAAAAAAAAAAAAATNTAGTAAGTTTATCCCTTAACAAATAATGAAATAGATTTATTCCCTTAAGAAATTAGAATTTATATCCAGCTCAGAACATAGGATGATTTTTTTTAAAAAAAAAAAAAACAAAACAAAACCCAAACAAACAAAAACCAAACAAACAAAAATGAAGTATGGCAGACAAATAATACTTCTGACTTGCAGTGAAAGCACACTTATTAATGGAAGTGAGCTTGCTTTGCTTTTGTTTCCTCTTTCCAGTCTGATCGTTAGATGCAGTGTTCAGAGATCATGGGTTGTGTTACACTACTGATGAATCAAGCTGAAAGAAGAGAGCTTCTGAGCTGGGACCAGCAGCAGCTTCCAAGTGTGAGTCACAGTCACTGGGGTGTTCATTCTCTGTATCTTCTGGGAATAAGAGAGTCAAAAAGGCTTGTCACAGACAACAGCCCTACCGGGAAACCCTGATCTAAACCAGGAAATGACAGAAATCAGGGAATGATCAACCAACAGAAGTGCAGACAGCTTGAGCTGTGAATACGGAGCTGAGAAGAGATAACAAATATTGTTCACCCATTTGCTATCACTGTTGAACAAAATGGCTAGAAATGCAAAAGAATGGAATCAATAGGAACATGTCAACTGTGCTCAGCCTCATCCTGGGAAGCAAATGAATGAATATATCATGTTACAGAAGATTGGAGATAAGAGAGGAGTGAGAACACTTTAGGGGACACACTAAATGCTTTCTGCCTTCCTATTTCTGGTGAGGCATTAGTGGCAGCTACTACCTCTCATCTTAGTCTGGTGCAATCTGATGGAGTTTACACCTTGACACCAAGTACCCACTAACATAGCCTCTTTGCTTTTCATCCTTGAAGACTGAGTAATTGTGGGCTTTTTGTTTGTTTTTTATACTACACCAGGGATCCCAATAGCATTCTTGCACTTAATGATGAGAGCTTGTGTCTGTGCCAAGCAATTTGTGATACCACTTGTAGGGGTGGATGCTATCCAGAATGTGCTACACTAATGCCTCATCTCAAGTATTATAGAGACTTTCTTTCAAATAATTATGATGTCAGCTTCATGCAGGAAGCCAGCTCACAGCCTGTGAGCCAAACCTCTGGGTTTCTGATCCAGGAATGAGAATCACACCATGCACAGGCAAGCAGTATTTGATATAGTTATACACATTTCTATGAGTTTGCTCTCTCAAGATAGAAATATGATCAACACTTATGGGAACTTTTATTTCTTACTGTTACAAGAGCTGGTCTGCATAGGAAAACAGGAATGCTGTGCACACAAACAGTGGGAGTGTGTCATTACAAAACCCATTCTGGTGAATAACATGAAATTGTCACAAATTATAACTAAGTATTGAAGGTGAATGGAGTATGGGGGTCAACAAAAAATTTAACAAAGTGTTTGGAAATGGTGCCATTTCTCATAGTTTAGGTGCATCCTGTAAAAAGATCTAAAAAAATTTAGAAATAGAGCCCAAGAACCCACCTGAAATTTGCAGGAGAATCTCACTGGCTTCATGCTGGTCCTGTGTGACTGAAGTTCAATTCTGATCTTGCAAAAGTTGCTGAGAATTTCCTCACTAATTTCAAAACAGTCAGAATTCCCTCAAGCATAATGAGGGATATTGATTCTGTGTCTTCATATGCTGCAAATCACACCTTTCTTTAGTTTGCTGGAAGGACTTGAATGAATGTTTTTATTTGGATATAGAGACTTCATTTATGGGACAAAATGATGCTTTAAAGAAATATGTTTATTTGCAAAATGGAATAAAAATTAAACAAACAATCAAACAAGTGATCAATAAACAAGCTCATACATTTGAGTACAGCAACCCAGCTGGGTCTGCCTTTGTTACCTGGCCTATTCCTTATTGGCAGCTATTCCTTATTGGCAAGTTACTTTGCATTTCATTTGGGTGTCCTGATGACTACTTTGAATTTGAGAACTAGGTCCTCTGTGACTCTGGGTTCCACTAGGATATGGTTTTTCTGGCAATTCTTTCTGCCAGGGTCCATCCCATAGACCCCACCAGTTTTGTTCTGGACACCCACCACTCACCATCACAGCTAAAGGCTATACAGGTGAGTCCTCCAGAGTGCTTGGAACTTAGTGCCTTAATTAATTGCCTTTAATTACAGGGGGTAATAATCCCTACAGTATTTCTTCAACATTATAGAACATATAATTAAATGGCTATTAAATAGCCTATTTTTTCCAATATCTGTGTCTGATTGTCATCTCAGAACTTCCCTCTGGTATGAGATAATACATACCCAGGGCCTTTCAGGTAAAAAAATGAATGATTTACAAAGTCTAGGATTATTTTAAGGCATGTATTTTGTATTTGCATTCATCCTTGCCTATGCAGGTCTTCAAATGGCATTTAGACAAGCTCTTTCCGCAATCCAGCAACAATACTTGTTCCTATTTTCAGATATAACTTTTCTTCAGAAATTGCCTCAATTTTATGACAGAAGTAAAAATTCTTCTGCCAACTTCACTTGCTTTCATCCAGAATTTCCCTCAAATTACACCCTATCTTCTTTTGCTTGAATGCTAAGAAAAATATTTTGAAAACTGCATGTATTGATGGTCCCTGATGACAACTGCCATGACAATATCATTAAGATGGACAGGATATCATTCTGGCAGTTTGCTATAACATTAATAATATAAAGTACTTTAGAAAATATATTCTATGGAATATTTGGTGGTGTTCTATTTCAGCAAAATAAGGCCTTTTTGCTAAACAAAACTGGCAGAAATCTTTGCCTTGAGCTGATGTAGATTAGCATCACTTTTTCCCCAGCTACATATTATTGCCTCTGCTTGTTTTTAGAAGAGCTACCACGACACAAAAGTAGGGTAATTCATTGTTGAGTCAGGCCCTTCATCTTACTGCATCTATTGTGACAGCACAGTTTTTAGTGCCATTATTGCCAGACCAAGAGATACTGACACTGTCGATAAAGATAGCTTTGCAGGCTCAGCACAACCTGACTTCGGTGCCCCAGGCTTCTATTACAAATGCTCCAGTGTTACTCTTCTGTTTACAGCTGGCATACTACTCTTATAATTTGCTTCCTTTCCTTTAAGCGTTGGCCAAAATGCTGCTGTATTTTATTGTTACTTTGCATTTCTCAGTGTTGTCATACTCTGCAGTCAAAAAGCATGCAAAACCTCAAAAGAATCCACCTACTTCCAAAAATTTCTCATTTAGCAAAAGGGCAAGCTACCCAGGACCGAACTCGGTATTTATGTAAACATGGAAATGTCTTGCAAGAAATGGTAGGTCACAGGTTTGGAAATCAGGACATCAGATATTATGTTTTTGTACACCAGTAATGTACAAGATTAGAATATTAGCATGCCAGTGAAAATCTGTTCCTTACAGTAGAGTTTCTAGTACTTTATTTAATGTGATTTTAAATGTGCCAAGTATTGTGCTTCCAGCAATTTTCCCTTGGGAGACCATCCTATGGCCTAATAATTATCACTCTGAGGCAAACGATCTCTTTGCTCTTCCCTCCTCTTGTGAGCTGAATGGTATCTAGTAATGCACTTCAGCCAGCCCTGTGTTCTGTGTCCAGGTCTCTTTGCAAGTCCTCAAAGATGCTTTTGATTTTTTTGTACCTCTGTGTTTAGGCTCAAGTAGGAGGCATTTCCAACACTTTTTTTTTTTCTTTCCCCAGCATATGCTCTGTTCAAGATTTTCCAAGTCTTCCCTAGTGGCAGTTGTACGTCCTGCTCACTTTAACTGAATCACCAGCAAGGATAATGCTCAGGATGTGCAGATGATTGGTGATGCCACAAAACCATTGTGCCTTTAGAAGTGGAATAAATCCTGTCCATTTTAATAAGAGACAGCCTGCTTTTTTCACTTTTGTACATGTTTTTAATCAAGACACTGGTCTTCATATTCCTCTGTGAAGTCTCAGGAATCATCCTGGATATTCAAGAACAGGAATTTAATTCAAAAGCAAGAACAGTCAAAAAACATTTTCATGGATGCTGCTTTGCTTGCAGAAGCGTGTGATTTCTGTTTTGTCAACTGTAAAGTGTTTCCATTCTTGTGCTTATGGTCTGCATTTCTAGGTTGACAGAAATAACACACTTCGTGAGTTAATCTTAGATAATTTTTACAAAATACCAGTGGGACCAATGTCTTCTGGGATAGCACTGCCATACTAATTCTCTCTGTCATAAATCTATTATATAGGCTTCTTAGACTATGAAGGTTTATATGCTTGGAAAGAAAAATCTAATGAGTATGTCTCACTGTAAACAAGTGCTTTTACGTATTTATCATAACAATAATCTATCAATAATTGAATCACAAACTCACTTTGTTATACCATTATTTATATATCATCTGTGCTACCACTGTTTACATTTTCTTACATTTCTTGCCTTTAAAATTAAATACAATTTTTATGCAACTGAGGAAGCAGGGCAAACAACTTCTCTTAACATCAGGTTAAAAAGAGAACAGCAAACATCAGGCAATCCTACAAGATCTTAAACACTTATGTGATTTGCTTATCAACTTAATGTTGATGTAAGTATTGCCAATCATTTTATTGATTATACTCTTAGTGTTTCCTTTGTTGCTTTTCAGAATGGTGACACTTTTTTTTGCACAAGTGGCTAAGTTTATTTTGGCTTGCCAAGTCAAATGAGCTCCTGAAGTAATAATGAAATTTTTTTTGCATTCAGCTATGCCAAACGTCTTGTGCAAACTCAACAACAGATTTGTGTTAGTTCTCTCACCAGACTGAAAGTAACGCTTGAAGCNGCCAAGTCAAATGAGCTCCTGAAGTAATGAAATTTTTTTTGCATTCAGCTATGCCAAACGTCTTGTGCAAACTCAACAACAGATTTGTGTTAGTTCTCTCACCAGACTGAAAGTAACGCTTGAAGCTGCAATCAACTTTCATGTGCCCTGATTTATCAAACCACAGTAGTTACCACCCATGTACTTCAGTTGTTTGGCCCGCACTCTGTGGTCAATTAATAAATTGACAATCTGTTAGGCTGTTTCACACTGGGATTGAGAAAGGATGACAAGGAGAAGGCCCTACATCAGTGGTTTCTTTTCAAAGTACACTTAAATACCATCAAATCCACAATCAATGGAAACGCACACACATGTTTAACAAAGCTTTTAACCTTTTAACCATTGGGCCATCTGTCTGTCAAGAAATATTGCTCTTGGTTCAAACAGCAAAGCAAGGCATTCTATATGTCTTACGGACTCTTATGACTGGAATATGTGTGTGAGTGAAGCCCTGGGAATCTCTTCAGCTATCCGCTCCCTCTCAGGTAAAAAAATAACCAAATAAAAAACTGTAGAAGCCATTCTATGAAACATATCTAGTCAAGACATAATAAATAGTAATGGCAAGGAAGACTAAACTGGATCTCAGTGAATCCTCCTGTGCCTCCTCAGAAGGGCTAATGTGGGTATATGCAACACAAAATAGGTCATGAGACCCTTTTCCTTAAAAATACAGTAGAAAAAAAAATCACTGCTGTTTTTGAACATAAGCACTTTAGCCTCCAAACCTTGTTATATGAGCAGCAGTGACAAAGCCAGAGATAATTGTCCTGAGCTTGGTGGAAGTCCTGTAGCTGCAGCAGGATGTAGACTGCCTCAGCAACTGGGGATGCCAAAAGTGAGAGTACATCCAACTGTGAGTAACCTGTATCTGCATTAAAGGGCAAAACCATGACATAAACTAGCTTTGGTCATGTGTGAACCATGACTGTAAAAAGTTATACTTAGCTTCAAAATACTTGGGGACTCCCTGGTCAACGTGACTGTACAACACTAATGAGCCACAGTCATGTGCTGGAAAGAAGACTGGTGCACATCAGGTGTCTCATCCTGACTATAAGTGCTATAACAAAATGCTGTACCACAAGAATTGTGGGATTTTTAACACTGATCAGGACTGTGCATGAGAGGAAGGATTATTACAGTAGGCAAATTAATCAAACAGGAGTGGGCGAGCTTTATGGCTAGATTCTAGACATGGATTTCAGAACTGGCTTTGCTTCTTGGGGGTATACAATGCCGTTGATTAGGAGAGGGTGAAGGATTTGAGTAGCTGAGATTCAGCAGGAAAAATCCATTCTATTACCCTGATGATTACAAAATCATCAGAGCCCTGAGGGGCAAACCGGAAAGGTAAAACCTGGTCTGAATTAAAGGGATGTGTGTGTGTCTTATGAAACAGGTATTTACTACTGTTAAAGAGCTATGCAGTGGGCAAAATAGTTCCACTACGTGTATACATACTGAGGAAACAGTTGTCTGCTTGAATAAAAATGAAAACTACATATCACTGGTTATTAGTCAATGAAATTAACTGTGTAGATGTACAAGCTGTATTGGAATAAGAGAAACTTGAAACTGAGGGGGATTTTGTTCACTGTTTTTCTGGAGAATGCTATTCCAAGCCAGTTATACTTCACTGACAGAAATAAAAGATGGCCAAGGCATATAATCAAGAAATATCCTTATGCAGGGCAGTATGACTGAGTCAAGGTGATTTTGTCTGTAGTACTTGTACTCTCCAAATAGGTACAGGAACATCAGCAAATTTCCTCAAAGACAGAAATCCATTCAGGCTCAGTGTCTGCTTAAATATACATATCTGGAATAAAAACTTCTACATCACCTTGAAGTCAGTGGAGATACAGGCACTTTCAGAACATGATCTATCCAAACTATTCTGATATTACTGTAGGACAATATATGTCAGGCATTGTCCATTTCTCCCTACTAAATGCAAANAGCAAATTTCCTCAATGGATCTTTCAAAGACAGAAATCCATTCAGGCTCAGTGTCTGCTTAAATATACATATCTGGAATAAAAACTTCTACATCACCTTGAAGTCAGTGGAGAAACAGGCACTTTCAGAACATGATCTATCCAAACTATTCTGATATTACTGTAGGACAATATATGTCAGGCATTGTCCATTTCTCCCTACTAAATGCAAAATGGATATAAGAGTTATACTGTGAATGTCTATATGTAATCAGATGAATCCTACCACTACAGCCTCTCTCTGTTGCTAAGAAAAATGTATCTTATTCAGAAGATTGTCATTCTCCAGGAGAGGTCTTCAAAACCAGATTAAAAGAGGCATAGTCTGTGATTGATACCAACAGGTTTACAACTTCTGTCTTTCTTTCAGCTTCTTTTCTAAGCACAGGACCAAATTTCTAACAAAATCACAGAATTCTTTCTGCATAGGCAAGACAAAGAGGAGTATCCAGTGGCACTTTAAAGTAATAAGTAAAACCTGTGTAATGCAAACTTAATCTCTTATGTGTGCATGTACAGTAGGTATCCCCATTTTCCTGTCACAGGGTGAGTTCTTCTCCTGTTATTTCACTGATTCTTTCTTCAGCAGAGATAGACAGAAATCCCTGAAATAGCTGGACAGATAAAATATTTGGCAAACACTTGAGAGATGCTGATGATGTGTCACTGGTGTTGGCCATTATTCCACCCATACATTCGTATTTACCTAAAAAGTTTAAGAGAAGTCCTATGAGGTGTGGTATATGACAATAGAGGCCCAGGAAGAAAGAGAAAAGGTTTCATTCAGTTTTTTTTTTCTGACAGGAACAGATCCCAGCAAGCATTGCCTATGTAAATGACAAGTCAAAGCACCAGAGTCAGAAGAGAGAAGTTACTCTTCAGGTAGCATGAGCAATGAAACTGCAAATGATGCAGCAAAACCAAATCTAAATGTTTCATATTCGTACCTTCAATAGAAGGTCCTTAATTTCCTCTGCAATTTGCCACTTGTAGAAAGATTACTAAAATCTGCCTACTCCATTTGGAATGAGTGAAACGTCCTAAGATGCAGGGATCCAGCCAAAGAGCTGGAGCAGCTGAGTCATTAAGTGGAAAGCAGTGCTTGGAAGGGCAATTGGGGCTGGCTTATGGCAGGGTCTCAGAAATCTGCTGAGTTAAATCTGCTAGTGAGCAGAGAAAGACTGAGCAATCACTCTCAGTTTACGTGAAATTACATTCTAAGCCAAAGACCAATGGACTCAGGGACGCACTGATGGTGTACAGGTGGACATAATGTCCTTACAAAAAAAAATTAACGCAGTTAACTGGAATTCAGATTTTAGGTTTAGGTTTTGAAAGTGTTAATAAAAATTACAGCAAAACCTGCAAACCTTGATTTTCAATTTGCACTGACAGAGGTGAATAAGAAAGAACCATCCCTTTCCTTCCCTCTCTCCTTTTTTGTGCTGTAATTCTTGGAATAAATGTTTAAGTGAAAAATATGTTTAGTGAAAGCTCAGGCATCAACATGCAATGTGAAAAAAAAATAAAAGCAACATGGGAAGAGCATATAATGGTGAATTTTGGGCTTGAATACAGAACATTAATGAGAATTTTCATACATCTAAAAACTCAAGGAAATCCCACAGAAAGTAGGTATGACTTTTGCTGCACTGTCAGGTCAGGCTAACAGATGGAATATAGGGTCAAAGCAAAGAAGTACAACTCAAGCAACATTCAACTGCCAAGGATTAAGCTATGCAGGATAGATATACTTCAGTTAAGGTAGTAGGAATCCTTCTTTCACTGACTTCTGCTTCAGAACCTAAGCTGTAAGGTGGATTCAACTTAAATTAATGTAAATACTGTTAATAGTCAGCAGACACTGCTTCTGGAGCTGAATTGCACGTAATGTCTGCTTGTGTGAGGCAGCTGGGCACTGCCTTAGAGGTTTGGACAAGGTACCAAAAATACTGAGATTAGTTTATTCTAACATGTTGCAAATCCAAATGTTCTCAGGCCGTGAACTTGTATGACATTCTTTGATCCAGATGTCGAGCTGCAGAGCAGGTTGCTTGTTTGAAATTCAGAAAACTGACACCAAATGACGTCTTTGTCTTAGCTGGACATGACAATATGAAGAACCAATGTTATCCAAATCGTGTGACAAGAATTAGTAACTGATGATGATGGTAGGGCTTAAAATGTCTCCTGCTCCATTTGGTTGCTGTGGGAAACTGAGTGGAAGTACCATAGAAACCTACAGAATATTATATAAGAGAATCCCTCCTGCCCTGTGACTAAATCTGGGTGTTGTCAGGAGAAAAAGGCACCAGAGGGTATGGGGAAAAGATCACAATGTCTTGATAGCCAGCCAAGGCTGTGGGAGACAGAAAATAATCATCAAGTGAGTGGTTTTATCCATAGTTGGGGGATGTGGTGTGTGTGTGAGAGAGAGATAAAGAGCAGGGTGGAAAGTATTAATCAAAGGGATCTGCATAGCTCCTACTCGAGACTAAATCCTGAAATTAAACTGGATGACAGCAGAGTGGCTTAACAGCAAACTTGTCAATATGTCTTCTCAAGTCAGGCCGAGGGTGGCAAGGAATTTTGTCAGTGTCAAGAGATGATTCATAAACAGGGCACAAGACAGACATTTTCTGAGACTGTTTTGCAGAGAAGTTAGCATGTCTTTTGTAACATTTCTCCTGTTTTCCTCTTGCTCAATATAAAAAATAGTTAATGTCATGTAAGGTCTTCTGTTGTACAACTGTCCAGGTGCCTGTAGTTTATCAGTAGACACATGCAGTCAAAAAATAAAAGAGAAATTGCTAACAAGTACTACATGTACAAAGCATTGTCTCTAGGAAAAAAAAAAAAAAAAAAAAAAAAAAAAAAAAAAAAAAAAAAACCAAAAAAAAAAAAAAAAAAAACCCAAAAAAAAAAAACCAAANAAGTAAGGAATAAAGAAGGACATCTTTCATCTCCTTCCTTATCCTCCTGGTAAAATGCAAACCACAGTTTAAAGAGTAGAACTGAATATGTCAATCTTTAATATCAACCCCCTGCTCAAGTGATTCTAGAAATGACTGTTTGAATTAAGGAAATAGGTTTTACCTGTCACCCACCCCTAGACCTTCTTGCTGTTCCTATAGATTTTTTCTTTTTCTTTTTCTGCATACACTTGATTGAAAAACCAACTGTGTTTCTGCCTTTTTATATTCCAGCATTCTTTGAATCTTTACAAATGCCAGCAGTCACACAGCTGTGAAAGAATCTTTTGATATTCACATTTATTGTAATATAGAATTCAGATTTATTTTCATTCTATCTTTCATGCTTCTCAAGCTTTAAATCCTGTAGAGAAAAAATATAGATGTGAACACAGAAGAAAAAAGAAAGAAAATAAAGAATACTCCAATATACATGACTTTCAAATAGGAGGAGATTAGTCTTACCAATCGGACTTATTCACTGTATATTATCTGTATGATAAGCTGCAGTACTGACCACCAGGATCTCTCAGTCCTAAATCAATCAGTCAGGAACAATTGAGTTATGGCTTTCTAGGTCTCTACCAGTTTGACTAGTTGTCTCTGCTCATGGCTGTTATGGTGGTAAATGGAAGTTGCATCATCAACAGCCCTGTTTGGATGACTGCAGGGAGACTTAAAAGAGCTGTAGACTAAATAGGTTGAAGTAGGGGTACGAGGTTGCAGTGACACAGAGAGAAGGTCAGGAGATCATCCTTTTCAAGTCTTTGTTCCAGTTTTAGTAGCTTCAGGATGATGTTTGCTTTCATAGTATTATCAGAAAGCTACTTACAGAGTCCTGTCAGCTGGGGGAAAAAAAAAAGAGTGCTGCCTTGAATTTCAGCAAAAAAGGGAGATCTGTGCTCCTTAAAATTATTACGTGTGCCACTCCCACAAAAAATGCTACTTCTTTCTATAAATAAGGAGGGTCCTTCCTTCCATGTTATGATATGATTGCTTATTGATGAAAAGAACTAGCACTGCTCTCACAACAAAAAAATGTGACCAAGGGCTATCAGGAGTTTTGTGATTAATACTTCCAGCCATGAGACACAGGCTATTGGACCTATGCTAGGTGGGTATGTTGCCATCATTAGATCATGGGGGGAGCCACACCTTTGAAACCCTGTGGGGATATGAAAAGTAATGCTTTGTGTGTGAACAGAGTCCCTAGAAGAGAGATTCACCTTCTAAAAATGTCCCAGGTAGACATCTCAGGCAATATCAAATGGGAACCAATCATTAAACCCTTCTGCCCTCACTTAATTCCTTGTTTATTAGAAACATAGTAGTTACAGTTAACTTTTCTTTCCCCTTTCCTTTTCCTTCCCTCTTTCCCAAAATAAAAAGGTGTGCTAATTTTCTTGAGCACAAGGTGGCAGGATTCAACTTCATTTTAAAGGCAGTAAGCGCCGAACTGTGCTTGTAAAGGACAGGTAAAAACGCTTCTATTATTCAGGAGTGCAAAATCAGCTATGACAAGTAGCTAGATAAATCTGCAAATAGGTGGAACACTGGAAATAACAAAAACCAGGCTAGGACATTAGGAGAATGCCTTGTGTTCAGAGAAAGGTAGGACATTTAGAGAGTGCTTTGTGTTCAGAGGGAGCTAGGACATTAGGAGAGTGCGTCATGTTTGAAGGAAGTTCAGGAAAGAACTGTGTGTGAACTGCTTTTTGTCATTGAGGGAAGAGGTGTGAATGCTCAGGGAAGAGAGGCAAGTACGTGTCAAAATAGCTACTAGCCCGGCAGATGCTGGAGATTAGAGTTTTTATGCTTGCTGTAGGTCATGGTGCAGCTGCGTGGACTCTGATCATAGCTGTAGCTTGAATGTCAGAAAATCTGACACGTTTGCACCTCTTCAGGTATTTGCTACGATCCCTATGCTACAATATAAAGATACTTTATGTATAGTGTGTAAGTTAAAGTTTCAGAGGTATCAAACTCAGTTTCAGGACAGTAATTTCAAAAAAACCCACTTTAAGTATTTCAGCATCTTCAGGTTTTGCTTCTAGTATATTCAGATGAATGTGCTTTCATAACTACACATCAGTGGAAAAAGTGGGCAAATAAATGTGTATTGCAAGGGAACAGAATCCCTGGGAGATCATTAATTTGTTTTCACCTGCCTAAGGCAAATCAGACTACGTCACCTGCTCTGGAGATGCTCACCTCACCTGCTCTACGAAGGCTCTATTGCTCAAGATTCCACTAGTCTCCAAGGTGATGTATTTGTCATGCATAAGTGTCCTTTCCCTACAAAGGTTTTCATGATGTCAAACATGAATCTTCCTTGCTGGAAATCAAGAGCATTACTTATTGTCCTATCCCACAGACAAGGAAAAAAAATATTACCTGTCCCTTTTCATACCCTTTTACATATTTCAGGAGTGTTGTTGCACTTCCTTGAAGTCCTTCACGCACTGAAGAAAGAGAGGCCTTTCTATCTTGAGAGTCAATTCATATTTTCTAGCCCTCTCATCACACTCTATAGCTTAGTCATAGCTCCATCTTTGTTCTAGTTCTACCATCTTTAGCATGATGACTGCTCTTACAGCGTTACCAGAAAGCTACTTGTCTCCAGTGGTTTAGTTTTAGCTCTTTTTTAAGTAATGATTCGTATGAAGTATTTGAGTATTTGAAGTTCTTTTCTACTTTTGTTAATCTGTGAAAAGTACCATAGAAGGATGTTGCTACATTTATAAATAAAACTTATCTATGTAGAAATGAAGTCACAACATATGACAGTAGTTCTTTGAACAGCTATCCTTTCGTAAACCTAAAATTAAAACACTCAAAGAATCTAGCTGTCCCTATTGAAAGAGCTGCTGTTTCCCCCAGTAGGCCAGAAATGGTATTTCTTGGTGGACTATTCCCTAGCTTTCATTTTGTCAGCTCTTGTGATCAGCATACTACACTTTCAGTTTGTCATCCTCCCACATTCTCCACCCAATCTATATTGATAAAAAGCTGATTTTAGGACATTCAACAGAATTTGGTATTTAACAAAAGTTGGTATTTTACCAACGTGTTTTCACACCTGGTCATTTTTCCAGTGTCACAGAAAACCCATGTGGGTAAGTCCTAGCCGTTCTAAGACACGACTACTGTACAACTCAGCATCATTCTTGTGAGAAATATATTTGAGTTGCAGAAAATGCAAACGGACTTTTGCCACAACAGGTGATGACACCCCTTTCCAAGTGTATGCTCTAGTGCTATTTAACACTTAACTCTGCAGTCCTTACTAGTTCAAGGCCATACATACAGGACTTCTCTCTTCCCACACTACTGAAATATCTAGTTAACCAAGTTGATCCAAGTGCATGGTTTTATCTGTAACTTCTTTAACAACCTTTCAGTTACCCAGAATCATAGAAAATAGAGACATAAGATGTATCTGCCTATATCTGATTAGACATCTGTAGACATTGTCATGACAATTAGACATTGTCATGAAATCAGTGGTAGAATTATGATGAGTATGTGTTGCCTTAAAGAGCTGATGTCTTTGTGTTCATCGGGGGAGAGAGGGAAAATTAAGCATATTTTTCAAAGTTGTAAGCAGATGTGACTGGAGGACAGTAAAACAGGATTTGCAGCAACTTAAAAAGGTTTTGCACTTCTGTCCTGCATCAAGGACTTTCTCAAGGTTTTTTGGAAGTGGAATATTATTGCAGCTTATGCTATCAATTTTTCTGTCTTTTTCTGTTAAACACTTTCCTCTAGAAAGTCATTTCATGAATTTTTTCATCTTGTTATCCTTCTATAAGTATTTCTATTTTGAAAAACATTTCAAACCTATTAATGCCTCTTTTTGCCGATTTTATATTACTTGTAGACAAAATGTCTTTCACTTGAACAGTATTTTTTATGGTCCTTCCATTTTTTTATTCTGCTTTGTTATTCCTTAGGACTTCCTTAATCTTCCTTGTGTTTTATTTAGAAAGGACAAAGTGCTCGACTTTGTAAGGATGATATATATTCTGTGTTGAAGAAATGTATCTATGTAAAATTTTACTTATGTTTCCATTAAGTTTTGTTCATGTCTGACAACATGAATGACAATATTTTCAATTATATCTCTTTATCTAGTCTTCACTCATTGCCTTATAGTGTTCCAGCTAGGTACAGCTATGAGTTTCTTTTTTAATTCACCACCATTTTGAAGTACTCAGCTTGGGTAATTATATAAGAAAGGGCCATCACTTTCTTTGGGTATAGTAGTACATTGGCAACTGAACACTCTGCAAACACAAAGTCGGTACTGCCTGCCATTTATTGTCAGGACAGAAACTGCAAAGGATGAATACTGTCACTAGGTCCAGCTCCCCACATCTGCTGCTATTTGCATCTTGGAATACGTGGTACACATCTGTCAGTCACGCTAGCCTCAGCGTCGGTGCAAGGAAACGGTAACTTCTTGCTCCTTCTCCCACCCTCCATGTAACGCACTGGTCCACAGGGTCACAGGGACCGCGGTGCACGGCTCCGGCGGGACGCGCGGTGGCGCCTGCGGAGCGCCCATTACCCTAGTCTGCGGCAGGCTCCGCGCACCGGCCTTGCTGCGGAAAGCCCGCACCGCGGGGGTGGCGGAGGGAAAGGCGGGATGACCCCGGCCGCGGAGCCGTGCGGGAATGGCAAGGCGTTTCGAGGGGAGCGGTTCAGGGTCCACCGCCTCCAGGGGCTCTCGCAACACCCTCGCTTATTCCGCGATGGGGAGGTCTCGCCCTAGCAGGGACGCCCGGTGTCCCTCGGCGAGGTGTCCCGGCGGAGCGCCCAGCCTGCATAGGCGGCGGAGCGCGCGCGCGTGAGCGTGAGTGTGTGTGAGCGCGTCTGAAGGCTCAGGCGTAGAGTGCCTATTGGTATCTGCTCTCCGTCACCCTCCCTCCGCTCCCCCTCCCTCCGCCCGTGTTGCTTTTGTCTTTTTTTTTTTTCCTTCCCCCTTTTTTTTTTTTTTTTTTTTTTTTTTTTTTTTTTTTTTTTTTTTTTTTTTTTTTTTTTCTCTTTTTTTCCCTT
>NDXB01012164.1:152498-177384 GCA_002631895.1 Agapornis roseicollis
TTTTTTTTTTTGTTTTTTTTTTCCAGTGGCTCATTTGGAGTCAGTAATACCAGCACAAAGTGTCCAGAAAGTAGCATATCCAGTGACATTTGGGTGGTAACTCTGGCTCATGAGTCTAAATAAGTAAAGGCTATTCTTCTGTCTAAAGGTTTGCAATAATCCCCCAAAGCAATGGCTGTCCTGAGGCTAAATTACAAGAAGATACAGTTATGGCACTGCCTAATTCTCACAGTCTGTTTTTTGATAGAGGTGAGATGAGTTAGATGATTAGGAGTAAGCTGAACAAGGAAACATGTAAGCAGTCAAGAGGAAATCTTTAGGAAACATGGGACTTCAGTCCTACCCATGAAGTAAGTGAGCTGTTATGTCCATACTAGGTTACAAACAGCAAACCCTCTCCCTCTCCTCTCTGTTTTTAAGATAGCCTTCAAAAGTTTATTTTTAAGGTGTTATTTTCTTACAAGAAAAAAGACAGAAACGCTATCACAAAGGACAGCTAGGTCTCTTCTGCAAGATGTTTGTGGCCCATTTTCAGATCTGTATTGTGGAGCTTCAGTGTTTAGAAGGTGTTGGTCTCAGAAGGTTTCAAATTCCATTTGATTTGCTTTGGTATGGGATCAGAGTTTGAGCCTGGCTCTCCCATTGGGGCACCAGAGAAGATCACACAAAATGAAATGGCTTCAGATGGATAGAGAATTCCCTGAGGAAGCCATCTTCTGGTGGCTAGGGAGTCCTCCTGGTAGGGAAGAGCAGGATCCTCTGCTGTGTGGAAACCAGATGTGGAAAACAATGTTGTTTGGAAACAATATGTTGTCTCTCACCAGAGCAGTGAGTGGCATGGCCACCTGTCTGCAGGATAGCCCATGGTATTATCTTTCTGGAAAGACAGGGTTTAGTTGCTATCCAGGTACAAGAAGCAGTTGTGTGCCTTGTTTGGTAATACCGAACACATGCATTTGCATGTGTTGTTTGGCAGTGTCAGAACTGGAGGGGTTTTACTGCATTGGTGAGTGAACAGTTGTCTGTGGAGGGATGAGTCTTGGTGTGCTTCATGTTACATTGGTACTGGAGACAAAAGCACAAATCTGTATGAAGATTCATCTTCCTTCTCCAAGATATTGCTTATACAGATTGGGGAAAAATCATAGTGGCATTTTTTACTTAAATGCAACTTCTGTCCTACATGCAAATTGTACTTTAATTTTGATATATCAGATCAAAGTCCATGAGACATTTGCACCAGCGTCTGCTACAGGGCACTCCAGTTCACATGACTAATGAAACAGTAGCCCATTTATTTAGTTCTCACACATTAGGACTGGTCAATTTATAAGCTTGAGTCTGTTGTTTGTCTGAAGGAGTCAATGAGAAGATACAGAAAATAAAACCTCTTTAAGTTTCAATTCTAAACATTTGTAGAAGATCCAACTTGTAAATTGTCTCAAAATTATCTTGTACTAAGAGATTAAGGACTGAAAGTCTGAGAAGTAAACACTGTATTCTTTAGTCAGGAAGAAAAAAAAAAAAGAAGTTTAATCCCTGGTTTTAAACGCAATGCAACTTTAACTATGAAGCCCCTATGACGCCTTTATAATACCACATAAAGCTTGTGGTATTTTGGCTCATAAAACTGATTCGCACTGTACTGTTGGCAGTAATACAGTTTACTGCTCCCACTATCTTTAATTGGTGGATTGATAAGACTGTAGAAACCCAGCATTATTTTGCTTTGGGGTGGAGAATGCGATTTTGTAAGCCTGGGAGAGGAGGAGTATTTCTGATCCAGATGAACGTTTCTTTGCTCTGCATAATGGGAGAGGACCTTTCACTTAATTACCACTGGAAACCGTAAACGCTTAATTGACATAAAAAAGCCCAGTGTAGGCATTTTTAAGTTTTCCTTTTGATCTTCCATATGGGTGCATATTGTACATGCAATTTGAAAAGAATAACTAAAAGGCTGTGATACGGATGTGTGCTCACATGTGAGAGGGCTTATATGAGCACAGAGCTTGATGCAGCATCAAAGAAAGGGATACACCCATTTCAGTTATGAATAAATTGAGCATGTAATTAACACCTGGACTTTACAAAATACTTTAGAAACACAATTAGATATGCTGCTTTTCTGCAATGAGCAGAAGTGCTAAAAGTGAAAATATTGATCCTTGCTGAGTTTGATTTTGAATGCATTTGACTTTAAACCATAAAAAGAGACTGAACACAATTTCTTTACCACTGAAGTGAAAGGAATAAAGGATTTTTAAAGCTCGTTTGAGTCCTTAATTTTTTTAGGAAACACAAACTGTATTTTCAGTGTTAGAAGAAGCAGTTCTAATTAATGCAATCTTTCTCTTTTCCCATAGCAATTTATCCAGAAACAAGCTCTCAAGTTTGTCCAAGAAGTCTTTTCACCATCTGGGTTTGTCTGATCTGTAAGTTGTCATTTCTTAAAATAAAGTTTATTTCTGGCTGGAATGGAAGAAAAAGACTTTAAAGTTTGTTCTATTGAAAGTAGAGGTCCATCAGTGATTAGAAATGAAATTCTGATCCAAAGAAAGCACCAGTGCTGGACACTGAAATACAGAGAAGTTTTCATTCCAGGGCTTCAAGAAGGTCAACTGAATCTTTTAAAATAACATAGAGTTCAAAATAGCCTCTGCTCTTCAGCTTTGAAATTTTTTATTGTGAGATAACTTTACACAAAAATACTGTTTGCATGAAATACTTTAGCTACTGAAAATACAGCCTTCTACAGATCTTCAGATGAAGCCTCTCTATCATATTCTTATATTGGCCTTAGAGCTGCTATGCTGATGGTTGGCTATTGAATCATTTTCTTATTTTCTCAAATTCTTTGAGTTACACCGTGCCCTATATAACCATTTGGTAATGGAAGCTCTGGTAAACATGTATTTGTTGATCATTTCAATATTGCATTTTTATCCTCTGTTCCATCAAGCAGAATTTCTGTACTGGTATGCATTCCAAAATTTTGTTCATCTTGTGCATTGTTTGCTAATATGGGGGACTGCAGAGAGCCTGGTGGAGCTTTGGGAGGGTTGGGGTTGCCAAGGAGCAGGAGATTGCTCTCCTGGAGTTCAGAGCAGAGTCAGAAGACTGCCAAAGTGCCAGTCCAAGTACTGCAACACCAGCCATGCAATCCTCAACTGCTTCTGGTGGACTTCATCATGTGAGAAATGAAATGAGTAAATCCCAGTGCTACAAAAAGAGGTTATACCCCTAGGTATGTTTTGTTAAGTTGGTATAATCACTTCCTTTATAGCCCAGGGAACACTGCTCACTGGAATTTTCTTTCATAACTTGGTGGTCGCCGAGCACTCTAATGGAGAGATGAGCTACTTGCAGAGAACTCACATTGCTGTATGCATTGCATAGGTCTGTTGATTCTGAAGTCCCTGTTTCTTCATATGCCATATCTAGTCCCTGCCAAAAAGCCATTGTTAGTGTGTACATGGCTGTAGCTTCTATGGTTTGTAGTTGTGACCTCAAAAAAATAGATACAGGACTCAAACCAGTGCACAATGTGAAGCTTGGACTTTTTGTGATTTTTCTAAACAGTTAGTGAAGAAATGGTTTAAAAAATATAAGAGTGGGTATGCTTTAGCTTAGGAAGCATGCAAAGAAGGAAATGGTTGCAATTCTGAAGGCATACTCTGCTCCCATTTTTGGGGGTTTGCTGCCAGCAACAAGTTTATTCCAAAGCACAAATCAACCCACCCTTGACTCTTTCCATCTCAGGTGAAAAGCTTTGTTTAGGCTGAGGGTGGATTGAGTGCTTATGAAAATTTGAAGGGGAATAATGTCAATGTTGCTTGTTATTCTGAAGAAGTTGGTTTGCACCTGTTCAGAAAGAAGTGAAAAAGAATTTGGTACAGAGTGAGAAAATCAAATGTTACAAATATGTGATGGGGATTATGGAAATAAAGTTTAATGAGTCAGGGAAATAACACTTAGAGGCAAAACAACTGGCTAATATGAATTAGGATTGAATATATTTATGTTGTTAATACCAGAGTTAAACCATAGCCATTCAGTGTCATGGTAGTAGAGGCAAGGTATTGGATACTGGGAGGTACTGGGAGTGAGCCAGACATAGAAAAAACGGGTAGGGTGAAGATAAACTGAGTAGTATTTGAAGTATGGAGCCAACATGCGATGAGGGACAAGTTGAAAGAGGGAAAAGCTACAAATCTGAGGGAAGGTGTTGTGATCTTGGGAAAGAGTGGAATATAGGGATAGAAGAACTAAAATTTAGCAAACAGAGATTGCACTGAAGTGAGATAAACAGGTATTGGGCAAGTGAGGGAAAGAAAGTAAGGGGGAAAGCATACCCAGAAGGGAGGAAAAACAGTGATAAAATTACCATCAGTTGAACAATTCTGTTGATAAGTGGCTAACACATAGGTGGAAAATCAGAAAGAGGAGAGAAAGAGGAGTACTGGATGGGAAATCTGGGAAGAGAATCATACTGTAAATAGCTTCTGAGGAGCTTTGTCTAATGACAGGCAAGTGTCCTGTTAGCACTTCTGTAATTCAAAACATAAAGGGATGAAAAGTTCAGCATAGTAGGAGTAGTAGTGAAATAGGAGATATTCACCAGGTGTTGTAGAGAAAATGCCACTTTTAAAGTCTTCTTCTTTTAGAACAAACTGTAGCTACAGCTGTAAAATTACAACAAGCCATATAAAGACATATTGATGGTCTTCAGGTCCTTTCCAACCCTAACCTTTCTATGATTCCATGATTCAATATAATTTGCTTTTGCTAAGTCAGATTCTTTCTTTCACCCAAGTGTGTGTGGAGGGTCACCATGCCTCAGTCCAGCCTATGACATGCCTAAATCCCTTCATGAGTTTAATAAAAAAACAAAACAGTGGAAAAAGAGGGCTGCTCAGCCGCTGGTGAAGGGAGCTTTCTCTGTAACAAGGAAGTTACACGATGAAGCGGAAGATGGGATGTAAATCTTGCTGTTTTGAAAATGCATGTTTTAGATTTTGACCTAAGGGATCCTAATGTTCACATGCTGTCTTGCATAAGCACCTCTTGTCCATGCTTGTGGTGGTGTTGAAGTCCAGCAAATGACTCCTGTGAATACAAATTGCTCCTTCAGAGACTTGCAAGAATGCTCCCTGCAGCTGTTAATCCTCAAACAACTGCAGATGGCTTTTGGGGGAACAAGTTACAGCTCTGATAAGCTGAGTTTTTTGTTATTTGCATACTTCATGTCCTCAGGAGACATTTGTGAGCATAGATTCCATGAGCATAGATTCCATGAGCATCTCTAGTTTTGTTTCTGTACATCAAAAATACCTGTGAGATTTTGTTATGAACAATTGTTCTCCTATAATGAGATGTCATAAACAGTAACTTGAACATGCTTTATTTGATGTCATGAAAAAAATAACACTGGGTCATTTTTTACATAGACATTGAGTTGTTTCTGTTGATATTTTACTTGGGCGTTATTGCATTACATTGCTGTGTGGTTTTATTAAACTTTAAGCCTATAACTTGGTACATTTTCTAAACTGTGGTTTCAATTCCATTCAGTATAACATCCAGCAAGGTGACACATTTCTGTTTCAGGGACATATTTTTCAGTTATATGTTTCTTTATCACATTACCTAAGGTTTTACTGTGAGATATTTTTGACTGTTGTAGTGGATGAATTTTGAGTATTAGACAAAATTCTTCTGTATGATTAGCGTTTGTTAGAGTTTGCCTATAATCCATGATTGCTTGACTCAATAAAGAATTTACCACCTCACAGCACTAAACCTTTTCTGCATGAACTTTCTCAGGTAGCCAAGCAGGGAGTCAAGTGTAAAAGAGGAATTCTGATCTCTTCTTGACTTTTATGAAACAAAATGGAGCTCAGTGAAATGCCCAGCTCTCTATGTGATTTTGATTTATACCAGTAAATTGTAGATGGTAATCAAGACCCCTGTGTGATATCTCCTATCTATGAGAGTCTGGATTCTTGGTACAAGAGGAGCTTCATTCTCTGCACAGAAACAGTTATTGGCTTGCAGCTCATGTTGTATTGAGGTTACTAAAGTTGAGTCGCTTATCCTTGTTAACTAAAGGGCTAAAGTTCTTCTTTTACTCAGCTGAGTGCTTGGAGTCTCCCTGTCTCCCATTTTTTTTTCCTGTGTGCATGACTCATTCCGCATTCTAAATAAATTGGGTTTTTTTTGCTCTAGGATATTGGTGGACAATCCGTTCAAGTGTTCCTGTGAAATTATGTGGATCAAGAAATTTCAAGAGACCAAGTTTTATACAGAAACTCAGGATTTATACTGCATAGATGACAGCAACAAGAGGACATCATTGATGGATATGAAGATCCCAAACTGCGGTAATACCTTTTTAACATAAATTTACTGCCAAAGTATTGTGAGAGAGAAAAAAAGGAACATGCCTTTTTACAAGATGCATTCTCAAGATAACAACAGCACTGCTAAAGGAAAGGGTTCAGTGGAGATACTAACCATTCAGTGGTCTTTCATCCCACATGGAATAATTCTGGGAGCTTCGCACAGAGCTCTTTTATTTCTCTTGATCCTTTATAATGTACCATTATTCAAGTGCAGGAAACCAGAACAATTATAGGTAGCACACAATTATATAAAATGTATGTGCTTTGTTAAACTAAATAGTAATGCTTCCAAGCTCAATAGACACAAACGTTTACCTCCTTGATTTTTTTTTTTTATTTTAGGTATTTATGATTGATGAAGTCTTTGTTTTCCTTCGTAAATACAAACTCTGGAGTTAGGACTATAGAAAGAAAAATCAGAAGAATAGCATGCCAATAGAGATAAAACAGCAATAGTTATGTTCTTCACCCAGATAAATCTCTACTGAGTTAATTTCTAAGAGCTATGCAAAAGATAGAATCTTAGGTCTGTAGAATGTTGCAGCATACTGTTTTCTGTTAGCTTATATGGATCTGGAGATAGTGGAAAAAAATGGTATTACAATAAGGCCTTATTTTGTACACAACTTTGCTAAGTGTGTATGGTCCTGGGGCAGCTGGTGAAAAGTTTCACACTCTAGTTGAAGAGATTTGTTCTCTTCTGTGTATGAGGGGCAGAGGATGGGTGTTTCTGATACAGTATGAGACCTGCTGGAGTCTGTGGTTTTCTTTGCAGTGAGCGAGGGTGCCCAGTGGCAGGCAGGTAGTAAAGAAGTAAGGGTAGTCTCATGGAGGGCTGATTTGTACTGGTAAAGCTTAACCATCTGCAGTCACAACAGACTTGGTTCTGACCCGGTGCATGTATGTGTACACATGCATGCATCCTGTTGGCATATCTTGACTAAAATACTTGCTATGGCAAGGAAAGGTTGTACTTCCAGCTAGAGGAGGAAGAGAAGGAGAAAAGATGAGTATACCCAACATTCAGATTGCAATTTGCAACATGTGGAATTTGTTTATGGGAAACATGGTGCTGAAGATCTGTGTGGATGTCAGCACATGCCTGCAAATTATTTATGTCAGTTTTCAGGATTCAGGTATCACTAAACTCTACATAATTGGTGGGTTTTCTTTTGTTCTATTTTGTTTTGTTTTGTTTTCTCTTTTTGTGGGTCTTTCCTCTAAGTGTAACTTTTTCAAAATGAGCCAGTGTAGCTTTCAATAAAGGTGACAACACAGATTTTTCCTAGGCACAGAATAGAGAAGCCCAGGTGAAAAGGAATGACCATCTTGGTGAACCCAATGCGTGTCTCTTGCCTTCTGCAGATATTTTTCTGTGTTTAAAAGGGCAAGACAATTAAAAAAACCACCAAATCCTCACTGATGAAGCTGATTTATTTCATTTCCATGCCTTTCTGAGAGTCTAATAGATAGACCTGAAATAAACAAAGAATTCAGCTTTTGACATACATAAACTTTCAATGTCAAGAAAAATTCCTGCTTGTGCAGGCATTTGCATTGTGTTAATAAAACATTTTCTAATTTTTTTCTGCTAATGAAATTGTTTTATCCCATCTCTGGTTTGTTAATGTTTTTTTCCCAATTCAAAAAATTAAGCAAACGTGCTCTCTTCTTTGTGTGCAGGTATTACTAATTACATCCTAATATCATAGTGAGTGGCCTGTACAGTATGTGGTAAATGTCTTGGTAATAGGACATCTTGCTACTGTATACTGTTAATAAATCTCGTGCTGGGAAGTTGGAAGAGGCTACTGTGGTTTCAGGATCATAAGGCTTTAGTTTGTAGTTAATTGGTGTGAAAATTAGCAAAGTTCTATGGTACTTAATGTTTATATGATATAAGAATTTGTTAATGTGCTGATTAAAGGCTGGTTGCAATTTAAATGCCATCAACTTTGTGATTTCTTTGCTCAAGGCTTAAGGTCAGGTATGCTCACTATCTGGAAGATCCTTTCCAGCTGCAATACTACAATTATTACGATGTTTGCAGAATTGTATATTTATGTGTCATGATAATTGTCAGATTGTTTTATGTTTTAAGTCTATACTGAATTACTATGTCAAAGTTTTTTAAGTCGCATCTACCACAGTAATATTAGAATAGCCTTCTGTGTAGAGAAATAGTGTTGTTTAGTTTTCAGAGTATTTGCTGGTGGTCTGTACAACATGGTCACCTATGTTATCCTTTCGTCTGTTTTTTTTTTTTTTTTAATTTTCACCTGATAAATATCATTAGAAAATCAAGAAAGACAACTAAATAAGTAAACATGTTGTTCTTATTTGTACCTCTGTAAGATATGGCAGCAATTGCAACTGGTGTATTATTCTTGGAAGCAGGCATGTCCTATGCTAGGGGTAGGGTCACTCAAAAGACCATCAGTCTGCAGATCACCTGGACCTCACTGAACACCAAGGAGGCAAGACCATGTCTTTGGGGCTGGTTATTAAGGTGTTGGTTGCTCCCTCTGGTAGCCATTCAGTTTCTCTGTTGCTGAACTCGCTGATACTGAAAGAAGTCTCTTTCCCATGTGGTGTTTCTGGGAGAGCCCTGGCTTCTACATCTGTCTCTGCAGTCCCATGTAGATTATTAATTGCTCTTTATCTCAGTTTGGTGATGGCATTTTGCCTTACCTGGCCAATTAATTAGTCAGATTGTTTTATATATGCTGGTGTGGTGCTTGATCTGGCTTTCAATTTTAGTTACTGTTCTAGCATTTTATGCTTATTTATTATACATTGTTTCTGTAGATGTTTTCTTTTTTGTCATTGGTCATGCTAACAAAAGTCTACTGAACAAAGTGGCAAATTAGTTCCATGTACTAATTTGTTGTACATGTAACAAAGGTATGTTGAGACTGGCCCTTCTTTACATACGCAGCCAGTCAGTGGAAAGGTTGGCTGGTCTGAGACCTACAGGGTTTTATGGGTCTATTTTTTTGTCTGTCTATTCTTCTGCACATGAAATAACTGTGGTGTTGTTCTTATTGCTGCCTCTTGTATATGACTGACAAGATCTTAGAAGTCATTGTAATGTAGCATTGCAATCTAAAGAGGCGGGTTGCCCATTTCTAGCTTGTGTTGGGATACCGTGAATTTTTACAGGCAGTTGTTCAGATGACTACGGATAGACTTGACTGGCTCTGGCTTCATTTCAGAATCTTCCTAGTGGTAGATTTTTGTCCTAGAGGTAAATAAATAAATGGTCCGGAGGTAGGTGGTTATAAATTGTTAGTGGGGAAAAAGGCAAACTGAAAAATTGACACATTGATTACTTTGAATTTACAAAAAAACATTTCTAGTATTAGCGAGTCAATAAAATAAGCATGAGATCATAGGCAATCACAGTACAATACAATCTAAAACCACAAGCAAAGACATAATCCAGTGGGTGTTGACATTTTTTTCCATTATCAGCCAGACTTTACAGATAAGACTATCAGAAGGAGAGCATTACAGGCAGAACAAAGTGAGTTTAAAAAAAAGCCTTAAACGTTCTCCATGTTTACCTTTCAGAATATTCATGGGCTCTCTAGCTTGTGTTGTTTATTTTGGCTCAAGAGTTAGATGTTATGCATGATTTATGGTGACAAACTGTTCATATTTTCTGTTCAAGAGTTTTATCTGTGCTCATGGGCTGTATAAAATTTTTTTATGAGAGTTTTGACACTAATGGACTTTCACTGTTGCTCCAAAGTTGAGTTAGAATTTTCCAAACTTAATTAAAAAATTTTCATTACTCCAGCTTATAAGTGAATATAGCAAATAATTTATGGATGCTTGAAAAGGCCTTTTCAAAGGCACATGCATAAATTGCTTGTGAGCATACACTTTCATCTGTTCATGAAGCAGCTAGTAACTTTTATACAGATGTCAAGACATATAATATGTAAATCAGGGATTGTGAATGATGATAGTTGAGTATATGTTATGTATGTGAAAAAAGCAGAATTTTGTTTTATAATTCTCACTCAATTTCTGCGTTAACTGGAACAAAGCAGCTTTATAATACAAAGCAGGTTAGAAATAGAAGTAAGGAACTATCTAAGGAAGAGAAACACATCATGATTGCTCTGGTATCGTTCTGAACTCAGTGCTTTGTGCACATTTGCAGAGGTATTCTCTATGTCTGACTTGATGCATCTGTGTAAGTGTGGAGCTCTTATCTGCTGAGGGAGAATGGCTGTCTGACTGTTGGCTGGTGATATTCTTGCTTTGCGTTTACAATGTAACTAGGTGGAGACTAACAACTAGACAGCTGTATTCTGAAGTCTAAAGAAAATACTTTTTTCACTTTAAAAGTGGAGACATTTCATGAAGACATCCCTTCAGCTGTATACTTGGTATGCAGTATATGTGATATCAAAAGTGAAACCTAAATATATTTGGGTTCTTTTGAAAGCTGTAGGTGCTCTGAAGCTTAAATATCAATTAAGTACAATTTTTCCAGATGTAAGTTAATTTTCTTAAGCATTTGGGGAATTCGAGAGAAAACATGGCTGGGTACCTTCAGGAGACTGCTAGCANATCAAAAGTGAAACCCATGATTTTACTTGTTTTTGTAATTCTCTGAACATCTGCCTATTTTGGGATCATATGTTTATCATGTTGCAGTATTTGACAGGTTGGCATTATTTTCAGTATTTACTGGACACACATGAAATTCCCCAGATGAAGATACAGGAATTGCAACTGCATTACATGCACATAGTGAATAATAAGCCGTTTTTTAGAGGTTTGCATAAGCTAGTTACATTACAAAAGCTGTTTAGCTTTTGCTTCATTTGTTAAGTATTTCGGTGCTGTGTTCAGCCCAACTGTCCTAAATATATTTGGGTTCTTTTGAAAGCTGTAGGTGCTCTGAAGCTTAAATATCAATTAAGTACAATTTTTCCAGATGTAAGTTAATTTTCTTAAGCATTTGGGGAATTCGAGAGAAAACATGGCTGGGTACCTTCAGGAGACTGCTAGCAAGGGAATTGTTGATAAGTTTAATAGCCTCTATAGTCTCAAAATTCTTGCAAAATGTTGATATGTTGATACTAATACTGGGAAAGAAGTCAATTAAATTATTTAAAAGCTGCAAGATCCTTTCTTTTTTAGCATCTTCCTACTAGAACCTAGGTCAGAAGGCCTAGGAACCGTAAGAGAAAGGTGCATGAGCAGAAGTTAAGGAGCTGATGTGAATCTTGGAAATGTAAGCCCTTCATCTGGCTTGAAGTATCAGCAGCAGCCTTCAAAACTTCTATGCAGGCTGACTGTGGAAGATAGCTTGCTGTTCAAGTGAATTTATTCTGGTGCATGGCTGTTGGTGGTTTTTGCCTGCATGGGATTCATGACACATTTGAAGCCCTGGATGGGATGGGAGCTCTGCAGAGGTAGCATTTGTTGCTGTAATCATTGAAGATGAGTTAACAAGTACTGTAGTCTCTGCTGTGGCACACACTGGCTCTGCTTAAGTTTGCTACTAATGATAATTTCAGTTAAGCTGTGACTGATGGAGTGTTTAAAGGCAAAGTAAGGGTACATCGGCTCTGGGAAAGCATAATTTAAAGACTTATCTTCTGGTAGAGGCTGTAGTTGTTTAATTATTTTCTGTAGAAGTTCCCAGCTGTATGTGACAATCAGGTGTGATATGATTGGAGGCAGATTTCTTTTAGTATTTCTAAACAGCTGGGTGTCTCAGTGGGCTGCCATACTCTGCCTCCAATAAAAAAATGTTCTTCCAGGCAATAACAAGGTGAGTGTTTATTTTTTGTTGTTGTTGATGATTGTTTGTTTGGTTGGTTTTTGTTTTTGGATTTAAAGAAAAGTGGCTACAGGAGGAGATTTTGTTATCTCTCTGGTTTTAGGTTCAGTTCAGGAATCTAACCTACCACTTTGAGGTTAATGTCCTCACCACCAACCTGTAGAGTGTTTGAGGCTATTCTAGCTTAACCCTGTCAGACTTGTGCAAAATTCCATGGTCATTGTGGAAAACACCCATCAAGATTTGCTGTGCAAGATGGCAAGCACATCTCTGTTAAGTGGTTCTTTAGTGCTCTATTCAATGACTATATATTCTCCTAAAGAGCTGACGAGGCTTTGATCTGTGAGAGTTTTTTTGATTGACAGTAACACTCAGTGGGCAGAGTAGGGAAATAAGTTGGGGAAAAGGATCCTAATCTAAGATTCCTTTCCCTCTTTCCCCGTTACACCATTCAGAATGGTGCCTTTACTTTCATTTTGGTCCAAGAGAAAATTCACGTTCTGTCATGCATGATGCCAAAGTTACAGTAGGGAAATGGAGAACAGTGCCTGGTGTAATGAAAAGTTCCAGGCTTCCCTTCCCTGTAGCTGGAGAGGAAGGTGATCTGTGATCTTTGGACTTCAGAAAAATAAAGATACGTGTGAAATGATAATTTCTTTTAAAATGTCCCTCATTTCTGCTAATTATGTATTTTATTTTCAAAATGTTTCTTGTTCTTGATATTTGTATTATATTGTATTTATTTGATTTTTAGTTTTTTTTTTTTTTTAAAAATTTTTTTTTTTTTTATATTTTTATTGTTTTGTATTTATTTGATTTTTAGTTTTTTTTTTTTTTTAAAAATTTTTTTTTTTTTTATATTTTTATTGTTTTGTATTTATTTGATTTTTAGTTTTTTTTTTTTTTTAATTTTCATTGAATATGGTTGTGGTTTTCATAACAGCTATATATATTGAGTATGTTGATTCTGTGATTGTCAAACAACAGGAAATGGAAGCAGTGATTTATGTTTCCTTAATTCATGTTTTGCAAGAAAACTTTTGGAGTATCCTGTTTATAGTGCTCTAAAGATGAAGCCAGCCTGATTTTTGGCCCCGGTGTTCTGCAGTCTTTAGTAGAAACATGCCCACTTATTTATCCTATGGCTAAAATCTGGCTCAGAGCTTGCTGGCTGCAGACAGTTGCTGAGTGAAACACAGGACGTGAATAACATATCCAGCAGCTCTTCCTCTTTTATAGCTAGAATTACTAGAAAGTTTTTTGCTGTGTTTTTTTAAACCCAAAATATCCCATAAGAAAAGACCTTTGGAATTTTTAAAGATTCCTGTATTTTCAAACAGGGCACAATTTTTGTGGAACAATTTAAGAAAGCTGTTTTTCTCACATTTACATTAATATGACCTGTTTGAAGTTAGTAAGACATCTGAAATTTGCAGATCCATATGCACGATTCTTAACAAATTGCATTGTCAACCATCCTGTTTTCAGGCTCCAGACAGTACTAGTAGTGGGTGTTACCAAGCTGTACTGTAGTGCTGTAATTAGTTGTATGCTTCTTCCCCAGAGAGAGAAATCAAAACCAAGGGGAGCTAAGAATCTTGGAAACCTTATGTAAGACAAGCAGCCTGGGTTTGAGCCACTGTATCTTCCTAATTGCTGGGGTTATTTTATAAATCAGCAGTTCTGGTAATCTGCCTTTACATGTTTTAGTTTGATAGATGATTGCTGGCTCAGTATTAATTTAATCATTCTGGGTCTGATATATTTGTTAAGATATGATTAAGGATGTCAGGTAACGGTTGAAATGACCTTATTAAAATTCAAATGCAGTTGGTAGTTTCCAGAAAAAAATTATCAGTTTTTTCTTGGTAACGGCTTGTTCTTGTCACAGAACAGGTTGACCTACAAAAATGTGCTAAGCAAAAAAGACATGTCATAGACACACTGAAACCCATTGAGTGACACTGCATCATGCCTAGACCCCAGAGAGTTTGTTAATAAACCACTGAAAATCAGGGACTTAGAGTGCAAAGGATGGCATAAATGAATACAATATTGGATTTTTAGTATTCTCTCAGGTGCTCGTTTCTTCATCATCTTATTTCTTAGGTATTACTGAGGCTAACTGACCATATTGAGAGGAGTTCTTGGTGATGATTTTTGAGCAGCAAAACAAGTCCCAGAACTGAACAGATAAAAGTTGGAGCTGAAAAAATCAACCTGGAAATAATTTTGTAAAAATTTTTGTAACTGTGAAGATAGTTACCAGTGAAACCACATCTTGTGTGCAATGGTGGATTTGTTTTTTCTTGCTGAACACCTCTTTCTTCTAAAAGTTACTGTAGTATATTAGCTAGAGTGCTAGCTTGGTGCTGAGAGTTGAGTTGCAGACTAGAGAGTTCGTGTTAATACTTACTTTTCCTTTGAAATACAGTCACAGTCTGGCCCTGCAAAGGCCAGTGTAAATTTTCTATGGAAAGTAGTACATAGCAGCATGAAGACTTTGAAAGCCTTCTAGGAATTTAGGCACATTCTTTTCATTAATTTCAATTGACAGCTGGGTAGCCCAATGCTAGAGCAACCTTCACCTAAAATGTTTAGTTTTGTGACTGCTGAAGGCCCAGCTGTGCACAGTAAAGATACAAGTCATTCCCTAGTGGTGCTTGACAGTTCCACTGTCTCATGGCCTTGGGCCATTGGTTTGCGCTAATGATAGTCTGTGAAGGTAAATAGCAACCCCCCTCCTGAAAAGAGAGTTTTTTCCTTCTAAAGCATGAGATGGTATTTGGAAACAATCAGCTGATATAAATGAGTTTCTCCTACTTGTCTCTGTCATGTCCACTTATCCTGGGGTGAAGGAAGTGACTGATTTTTCTAATCCAAAGCTGTCTATTCCTAAGAATAAAATGTTATCAATTTGAATACAAGAACAAATATTCTGCATGTGGTGAAATAACATAGTTGTTATATACCCATGCATAATGAAAAAATGTTTTTTTAGTGTATGTGTTCATCTATGAATTGCATAACTCTCTACATTGTAGTTTAAATTTCTCAGTAGCAGGTGTTGTCCTGCCATTTTTTGTAGAGATTGAAAAGCTTTGGATAGATCATTGAGAAGAAAGAGGACTTGAGAAAACATAATAAACCAGAGTAGTCTTCAGATGATCATTCAGAAACAATCTTTTGTCTGTCCTGAATGAACAGGAGAGCACTTAATGAATTTGGATGCCACAGATATACTTAAGAACAAATAAAAGGGAATGGCTCTTGGACAGCATGCCTGTGAACCTTACTGCTGCAGAAGGCTAAGAACATAGCAAAAACATAGGCCAAGAACATGGGAAACGTAAAAAAGAAAATGTAAAAAAGAAAGTGGATAGTGGCAGGGTTATTACAGATATCCAGAATTATAATAATTAATGCTATCAAAGTCTGAAAGAAATACTGTATTTCAAAGTTTGGGGCACAGGGTAATCTCTGTCTGACAGATATCAAGATGACACTTGTGGAAAGATGATGTCATGTCTACCTTGTATGTGCTTTTATGCTACAGTCTAAATTTACTATTCTGGCAGTGTAAAAAAGGTATTTGAACCTGTTGTCTGATTGCTTGTATCAATTACTGTATATAAAGTCCTTTAAAATGTACATCTGTATCAACAGAAGTGATAGTCATCTACAACACTGTGTTTAACTAAATTAAGTCAGGAGTAAATGCAGCATGGCTGATGTCTTTGTAATTGTGTAGGTGTCAAAGTGCTGCTGACTTGTATAAATGTCTCACACTACACTGAGCATATATACTGAGCATACCTGTCTGTTAGGGCACATTGTGTATTTTTAAATGCAGTTATTTTTCAATGCAGGTTTTCCTGCTTAGTGTCATTGCTTTGTTGGTAAGTCCAGTGTATTACATTTTCTAGTCACAAGGTCTTACACAACTGTCTGCTTTTCCCAAACAAGAGTCACTTCTCAATTAGCGTGTATTCTGCTGTGGAGCAGTCTGGGTGGCATTGGAAGTAAAAGCCAAAATAACATTGCATTTAAAGTCAGTTAACTCAAGATATCCAACCAGAAAAAACATATCCTAAGACATATCCTTGTATGTGTTTCCCATTCATTTCTCTTATGAGTGGGAAAGGGAGTAAAAGAGAACACACGGTAATGTGACTGTTCTAGTCTGTTCTTACTTTTTTGCTGCAGTGTTTTCAGCTGGGTCTTGCAGCTGGCTTTTTAGTGTAACTTCAGGAATCTATAAAATAATAAGCACTCTTATTTTATAACCTTCTGGCAGGATACAAGCATGATGTAGCTGTTTGCCTCAGAGACATGACACCAATGTGACATGTGCAGACTTTTGCAAAAAACCAAAACTAGATCTGGTTCAGAATGAGTACCAGGTTTAATGCCAGTTAGTACCAGAACAAATTCAGTTGCCTATCCTGTAAATAAACATGCTGCAGGAAGGAGTTGTCTCAGAGTTTAACAGCTATTAACAGAGGGCTCTAAGGGACCAAACTCGTTTTTATTTTTGCTTACATAAGAGGTTTCATGTGAAACAATGTGTTAGTAGGAACTGTGCTGGCTTTCATAGTGAAACACTAATCTGTCGTGTAGACCTTGTCCCAAGTGCTAGGGCCAGGAAGAAGTGGGAAGCTTTAATCTCTTCACACGTTCAGGTCTGGCAGGAGTAGTTGGAGTGATTTTAAGAGGTGGTGTAGAAGTGTAACTTTATAAAGCAAATGATCTCATTACTTCTCTCCTTGTTCCCTAACCAGCATAATTAATATCCAAATGTTCCCTAAGATTAGTTTTATTTCCTGCTCAGCTAGTTGACAGACACTGCAGAGATTTGAATTCACAGCAGGCGAGAGCAGATGGCTACCTTCGCTAGCAGATTACTGCATCAAGGCTTACAAACTGTCCAGCTCTGTCTCAATAAACTTCAACATATGATTTATAAAGTGAACATAATAGAAGAAATCCATGATGCCTATAATGGGAATCATATTACAGTGCTACTTAAAGCACTGGCAGAATTGCCTAAGCAGTTATTGTATACTTGTGCTGATCTTCAAATCTTATTAGGCAAGAAAGCATTGCCTGGAAAATTATTTGTCTTCTTTTCTGTAGTACTTCCTCTCATTTAACTTTTATTGCACTAATTAAACTTAAAGGGAGATTTCCAATACATATAGCTTCTGTTGAAGTTCTAGCAAACATACTGTTTTCATACTGATTTGATGGTTGTTTGTATGGGACTTTTTACATAGGCAAAAAAGTCTCTGCTGAACTTCTATACCTGCAAGTCCATGATGAAAGCTAAAACCAAAGCAAAACAAAAGAGAACTGTTGTTTCAGAAGAAGTTATTGCAAGTTCATACATACATATCCAGCACAGCAGACAAGTGCAATTATTTGAGATGATAGATTGCAGGTAAAACTTACCTGGTACAGTTGATAAGACATACCTCAAAAAAGAGGCCAAGGCTTTTTACAGAGCATAGTAGTGCCAAATGATAGCACAGTATCTCTTAAAAAAGACACAGTATTTCTAGCATGTTGCATAATTATTTGCTAGTGAGGTCCTCTGTGCCTGAAGTCTGTTGATATTGCTGCCATTGTTTTTGAAGAGGGTCAGTCTATAATTCTTTGTGTTTTTGCAAGCATTCAGCATATGAATATACCCCTGAGGGACAGGGTAGAGCAGTTGACATCATCTACCTGGACTTGTGCAAAGCATTTGACACTGTCCCACACAACATCCTTGTCTCTAAATTGGAGAGACATCAATTTGACAGGTGGACCACTCAGTGGATAAAGAACTGGATGGATGGCAACACACAAAGAGTTGTGGTCAATGGCTCAGTGTCCAGCTGGAGAGCAGTAACAAGTGGTGTCCCTCAGGGATCGGTGTTGGAACCAGTCTTGTTCAACATCTTTGTTGCTGACATGGACAGTGGGATTGAGTGCACCCTCAGCAAGTTTGCCGATGACACCAAGCTGTGTGGTTCGGTGGATATGCTGGAGGGAAGGAATGCCATCCAGAGGGACCTTGACACGCTTGTGAGGTGGGCTGATGCCAACCTCATGAAGTTTAACCATGCCAAATGCAAGGTCCTACAGCTGGGTCGGAGCAATCCCATGCACAGTTACAGGCTGGGCAAAGAGGACATTGAGAGGAGCCCTGCGGAGAAGGACTTGGGGATGGTGGTCGATGAGAAAATGAACATGAGTCAACAGTGTGCGCAGCCCAGAAAGCCAATCGTATCCTGGGCTGCATCAAAAGGAGCGTGACCAGCAGGTCCAAGGAGGTGATCCTGCCCTTCTACTCTGCACTTATGAGACCTCACCTGAAGTATTGTGTGCAGTTCTGGTGTCCTCAACATGGAAAGGGCATGGAGCTGTTGGAACATATCCAGAGGAGGGCTGTGAGGATGATCAGGGGACTGGAGTATCTCCCATACAAAGACAGGCTGAGAAAGTTGGGTCTGTTCAGCCTGGAGAAGGCTGTGTGGACACCTTACAGCAGCCTTCCAGTACCTGAAGGGGGCCTATAGGGAAGCTGGGAAGTAACTCTTCATTAGGGACTGTAGTGATAGGACAAGGGGTAATGGGCTAAAACTTAAACGGGGGGGGGGTTTAGACTAGATATAAGGAGAAGTTCTTTCCTGTAAGGGTGGTGAGGCGTTGGAATGGGTTGCCCAAAGAAGTTGTGAATGTTCCATCCCTGGCAGCATTCAAGGCAGGGTTGGACAGAGCCTTGGGTGGCATGGTTTATTGTGAAGTGTCGCTGCCCATGGCAGGGGGGTTAGAACTAGGTGATCTTAGGGGCCTTTCCAACTCTAACTATCTATGATTCGTACTTTTTTGGGAAGCTCCCATTGCTTTTAGTGCCGAAGAATGAGATAAAGAGTGGTTTATAGCTCTGTGAGATGGGGGGGAAATCCTGATTTTTGCCATATCTGGGTTTGTTTCCTGGTGAGTGGTATCATTTCACTCACTGCCTTTCTGCTTTCCTAAGGACATTAGTGAAGTCTACTGAGGTGCCTTGGGTAGCAGTTCTGTGCAATTCCTTCTGTCATTTCTTTCCCCTGGTTTGATCTGTTCAGTGCTCTGTGTCTCTCACTTTGTACATAAAATCTAGCTTTTGCCCTGCTCTCTGTGAGCTGTTTCTGTATGAGAGAAAGGGCTACAGTCTCTTGTGTGATACTGGGAGCTAATGGGATTTCCCTGTTAGTGTTGTGGAGAACAGTGGGAATACCACAGTATCAGTTTGTAGAAAATAGAGGTTTCTTTGTAGCTGTTGCAAAGCAACAGATTAAATTTCCTGTTTTAAAGTGTAAGAGAATGTTGGTTTCTTTCCACTGAAGTTAAAAAATGAAGTTAGGATAACTTCTGTTTGCCCACGTGAAACATTTCCGTATATAATTAGCTTTATGTATTTCCAGATGCAGTAATGTTTTCTTAGGAAGTGATGCAGAGGAGCTGCAGAATAATGTTACATGCCAGCTTAAAAATTCGTATGTTTCTAAAGATGCTGATTGTGCTCTCTGACTGAACAGTAACTGAGCAAAACAAATATATGGTTTAACGGTGGTTTTGCTTGCATTTATTCAGCCTGCTTAGAATTGGGTGGTGTCTATTTCTATCAAATAAAAATGCATGTGAATTTTGTTGTTGTTTCTACCGTAGACTTGCCCTCAGCAAACCTAAGCAATTACAACATCACTGTAGTGGAAGGAAGAAGCATCACATTGTACTGTGATACTACTGGTGGGCCACCTCCTAATGTGTCCTGGGTGCTCACTAATCTTGTTTCAAACCATGAGGTAAGTTTCATATTCAAATTTGTGAAAATTCAGAGACAGGAGATACCTGCTGCAGGATGGAATGAAGTTTCATGTCCACCTTTAGTTAAGCTTTTCATAAAAAGGTGAAATAGAAAATTAATGTTTGGATTACATTTATTTTCCAGTTACTTTCAATCCAGGGTGACTGCCACAGGGCTTCTGGAAAGTGGCAGACATTTGCTCCTTGAGACTGTGATTTGCACTTTGGGTTTTGGATGCCCAGTTGTAGATGAGAATACTGTAAATTTTGGGGAGTCATGTGATGAGTTGGGATGCTGAAACACAAGGTCTTTCTTATTGTCACTGATACCTACATGCAGAGAAAATCTAATCTACTTAATCGTAAAAAAAAGATTTGTGTCTCTAATTTTATTACATTTTCATGCCAAAAGCTTGCTGAATTGGAATTTGGTTGTGAAAATTTTGTGGCTTAGTTTCTTTCAACAAAGCAACAACAGGAAGCCTCAGAAACTGAAGTGAAACTGAAGTTTTACTAAAAAGAATGGATTTTTTTTTTTTTAATTAAATATGAAATCTTTCCTCAAAATCATCCAGGCAGGGGGGATTTTATTTTCTGAGATCTTTGTATTCTGTGTCCCTACTTTAGATTGTGTGCACAATGGAGGTAAAATTATTGTTTTCTCTGATAAAGAGGTGTATAAGCAGATCTTCAAAATGCGGCTTCTGGCTTCCTAAATTGCCATTATTTACACAGTGGGCAAGACATGTAGTTATTTACAATTTTACGTCATTGGCTTTCCTACATTCATCATGGTGTGGATCGCCTAAAGCTTCCTGGTCTGTACAAAGTCTGGGACGTGTACTTCCAAAATTGTTCCTGCAGTATGGCAGATCTCCAGGGTCTCATGGTCTTTGTACTTTCTTCCTTGAGGTCGCTGTATCAGGCAGCATAGAATGTGACTGGCCTGTCTTTCAGCTTTCATAAAGAAAGAGTTCTGCAGAGCTCTAGTTTTACTTTTAAAATTTTCTCTAATCTGTAAAACTATCCAAAGGCATCAGTCATCATCAAGAACAAGAAATTAAAACAGTTTAAGGGACCCATGCCAAGTTCTGCTCTTTCTTTTCCTTCTTTTTTTTTTTTTTTTGGGGGGGGGGGGGGGGGGGGGGGGGGGGGGGTTGGGTGTGTTTTGGCGCGCGGTTTTCGGTTGCTTTTGGCGCGGTTTAGGGCCTCTTGGAGCGCGTTTTANGGGGGGGGGTGGGGATGGGCAGGGGGGAGGTTTGGGTTGTAAGCCAAAGCAAATGTGGGAAGCTGTTCAGAAAGTGAGATCACCTGATTTTTTAACCCTCCTATCTGTGAAGTGCCATGGTCAGTTTGCTTCAGACATTCCATAAATATTCCATCCTGGCTAACTTAATCTTGTGATTTCAGAGGCACTCATAATATAGGCTAGCTAAAGACATAGACATGGGACACAGTAGTCTTTTCAGTAGCAGAAGAATGAATGTCTGTTAAGCCTCATTAGCCATTCACAACTGTCCTTCCCTTTTCTGTGAGTATTGTTTCTGCTTTCCTTTCTCTCACTTCCATATCTCAATTTTGGCAGCACTTTTCTTCATCTCATATGGTGCTTCTGCCTGTATCCTCTCTCTTTCCTGTTCTACAAAACACTATAACAAAAGTTGAAACTAAACTCTAGTCCTGCAAATCTAACTGTGCACTCTCAGTTTCTGTGCTGATGCATAGTCCAATTGATGTTGGTTAAATTTGTCCTGCTCTATATTTCAGCCCTGAGCTGCAATTGAGCCCCTCTGCTTTCAGTCCTGTTTTGAGCATGGCTCACCTCTGAGAGTTGTGTTGCGCATAGAGAAATGTGTAACGGGGTGTTTAATTTTCCACTTACCCCCCCTCGTGTCACACTGAAATCAAAGGGAAGTTTAACTTAAGTGGAGTTAAGCTGTTACTTTGAGGTTCAAAATTCTGATTGCACAGGGCTGTATGCAGGAGTGTTCCCACTGACTGCCGCTGAAACCACTGTGGTTTTACAGATGCAGTGTGCCATTTGTTTGTGTTCTGTGCAGCACTGACGTGTATGTGTACAGTAAAAAAACTACTCAGAAGTAGTTTTGAAAAAAATGTTCTAATTATTATTTATTTTTTGAATGCATTTTGTTTCTTATGTAAGAAAATAGTCTTGCATTTTATGAAAAATTCAAGTATAAATAAGCAATTATTTGGTGTTCATATGAAGGGCCTGCTTTAAAAAGCAGTTTTGCTATCTTTTGCTGTCTTTTTTCTCTTTTTTTAGTTCAGCTTTATTCAGTGTTTCATAGCTGTGTATTCATGATCACATTTAAGCCTGTAAATGGGACTGAGCTTTCTAAGGATCTTAAGAATCAAGATTTCTAAGAATCATAATTCTTACCATAAGTAGCCTGTGCCTAAACACATACAGTAATACTTGGGCAGTAGCTTAGGTAGTGGAAGGTATGTAATTCATCATGTAAGCTTTCATGAGAAGAAGGAGCTTTCAAGAGAAATTTGGCTAAAGAGAGGAGAGAGAAGACACATTGTTGGCAAGGTACAATAGAGCCAGGAAGGCAGCAGTGGAAGAGATGTCAAGTGTTAAAGGAAAGAGACAAAAGGTAAAGCAAGGATAGAACAGAATATAGGAGGAGAAAAAAATTCAAGGCAGAGCAGATAGACCATAGAAATCAGCCATGAAATGTAAAGGAGGTATAAGCAAGAGTATGGGTAGAAAAAAAAAAATACTTTTGCAGAGACAGAGAAGTATTAAGAAGGGCAGAAACTGAAAGTGACAGGACAGAAAATTGGTTAGGTTCAGAGTTTGTAGCAGGACTTCCAGATCTCTGAATCCACTGGCAATGATGGCTACATTTGGTTCTGTAGGTGTTTTGTATCTTTTTGGATAAAACACTGAAGTAAGCCTTTGATTAATTGTGGACTAATACAGCTGAAAGGAATGGGACATGAAAAACACCATTCAGATGTGGCCAATGATTTCCTCCCTCTCCCTTGTTCTTTATGCTGCAGTTGACACATGTTTTTCTAATCACTTGTAGAGTGACACAAGTAAGAACCCTGCCTCGCTAACCATAAAGAATGTTTCATCCATGGACAGCGGACTGTGGATTTCTTGTGTAGCAGAGAACATTGTGGGAGAGGACCAAGCCTCTGCTGAGCTCACGGTATTCTGTACGTACACAGGCCTCCATACAGCTCCTGAGGCCAAACTGCATTGGCAGGAACTGTTTTGGATATAAATATTTTTTGGGCATGCAGGTTGTTGAAACAGAAGCTCTTAAGGCATGTAAACTATCTAGTGCAATTAATGTTGGGAGTAGCCCAACCAGCAGATGTTATATTTTTATTTTTCAGCCCTGTGCTCAGCAAAATATCTATTTCTAAATGTTTTATCTTCCTGTTAGAATGATCCGTAAGTAAAGGTCTGAAGTGCAAAATACTCAATGCCACTGTCAGTGTGAGAAGGTTTGTAATGGTGTGTGCGTACATAAATGCTGTCTTAGGAATTAAAAAGTGTGAATGCATGAAAAGGCTTATAGAATTAATTATGACACTACAAATGTTTAAGTTCTTATTATCTAAAGCAACGACTGCAAAAAATAGCACTCTTGCAGCAACATTTGTGCTGCCAGATGTAAATTTATTTGTCATAGCTTTGAATAATATACTTATTTGTCAGCGCCAAGGAAGGGGGAAGGGACATGTAGCATAGAGGCTTTAGCTTCTTAGACCTAAGCTCCAGCCTGAATTCATTTTATGTGAACTAAACAGCATGTTTTCACAAGTTGCAACCCTCTGTTTAATTGAAGATGGGAATGGAAAGCTTTGTAGATGGCAAACTTTGATCAGCATGTGCTCATGACAGAGCAAACTGGAAAAGTCACTGTGGATGTAGGTTTGTAGGTTGAAATTGGATATGTAATAGCTATGGGAAGAAATATAAGCTAGAAATGTTTGAACAGTGTAAATGAGATTCTGAGCTTGGCACTGTTATGAGTAATAAAAGGGAGTATAACTAGATGAAATTGAATTCAGTTAAGAATAAATATCAAGGAAAATTTCCCAATAGTGAAATAATGGGCAAGGTGTTGGAATAATCTCCTGAGAGAAAGAGAACAAGTCTGTAAACTTGAGCCATTTAACAGGTTTGAGCAAAGAATGAGAAAATGCATAGTAGAAAATCATCTTTCCCTGACAGAAGAATCCAGAGAATTAAGTCATCCGTTCTGGCTTTGATTCTTCGAGGAAAATGAAATGAAGTTTGGATTCTTAGCTGAATATATTTCCAGTACTAATTGCTTTTGGCCAACTTTTCGAAATATTTTGATGTTTCTCCCTCTTTTTTTCTGACACAGTTGCACCAAATATCACATTTATTGAATCTCCAACCCCGGACCACCACTGGTGTATTCCATTCACTGTGAAAGGGAACCCTAAGCCCACACTGCAGTGGTTTTATGAAGGGGCTATACTGAATGAGTCTGAATACATCTGTACTAAAATACATGTTATCAATCAAAGTGAATACCATGGCTGCCTTCAGCTGGACAATCCTACCCACCTGAATAATGGTGCTTATACCTTACTAGCAAAGAATGAGTATGGAGAGGATGAAAAACGGGTTGATGCTCATTTCATGTCAGTGCCTGGAGATGGTGAGTATAATTTTTTTTCCATGTTAGGAATTGCAGACTGATGAGACTGTAACACACTGCTTCTGGGCAGTTTAGCTATTTTGGAGAAAGCTTTCTATATGGTTTTTTTTTTTGTTTGGTTTTTTTTTTTTTTTTTTTTTTTTTTTTTTTTTTTTTTTTTT